>JAGFMK010000132.1:0-73551 GCA_021030975.1 Lichenothelia convexa | reverse complement strand
GGGATGCGGAGGAGGTAGGAGGGGATGTTATTGGGTGGGCGAGAAGGCAGGCCATTAGCGTTGCCTGTGAAAAGAGAAGAGGGAGGGTCAGCGGGGGTTGTTCGTTGAATGGTGGGTTTAGGGGGAAAGTGGAAACAGTCGGGCACAAGGGAAGTAGCGAGGGTTGAATAGTTTGAATAGGAGGGGAAGAGTGGGATTGGGGACTGGCTTACTTTGGGTTGGGATGGGCCATTGGCGGACGGTGGGGAAAACAAGGAGGGGTGCCGGGTCGGGGGAAGGATGAGGAGAGGAGGACTGGCTGTGGTTGAGTTCGCAAAGTGGGTATGGCAAACTTTTGAGAGAGTAATGCTTGAGAATCTGTGCGTAGACGAGCAATAGCGAGCGGACAAGGAAGGTGTCGGGGCCATGATGATGATAGGATGAAAGTAAAAAACGAGGTGGCAGTGCTTGTAAAGTGATGTATTGTGTGGCGAATAGGTTGGTCAATGGCTCGGCAGTCGGAGGATAGTTCCGATTAGATTAGTTGTCCAGCACCACTGCCGTGAAGAGGGTGCAAGAGTGAAAAGAAAGTCAAAAGACTTACAAATGACCAATAGAAATACCGCAGCCTCGCGTTGCAGTAACAGCCAAAGTAGGCGCTCGCCACCGTGGAGCCCCAAATGACAAACACGATACCCAAGTAATCGAGCTGGAGCGCGACACGGCATACATCCTCGGAGTGGTTTTGTATGGTATGATACCTAGTGCGCATCAATGGGTGGCCACGTCAATGCCGGATACGGTTGAAGGCAGATAACGAAATGAGGGGAGCACCGATAGGTACGTGCAAGCTCGACAGCGTAAACAACGTCGTCACGGAAGCAAAGTATACGCACAACGTTACTATGTCCGTGGTACTAGCGTTCCGTAGCGCCGAGGGAAGGGAAAGATAAAGATAACTCGGTGCGATCGAGTATATCAATGCGCCGATTATGTGACTCCAGATATTGACTGATGACGGGGTCTATGTGAGCGTGGCCTCGGGAGCATTAGGAACGAAGCAGAAAGGGGATATGGGAACTACCGGTCTCGTTATGAATCCGCAAAAGGCCTCGAAATGTTCGCTTGAAGGAAGATGTGGCTTGCCTTGTTCCTGCCGCATAAACACGGTGGTTCTCAATCATGTTTGTAGTAGTCCGTACAGGTAGCTTGTTATGATGTATTCGTTATCTCTCGACGGAGTGTAAGCCAATCGCCTTTCGGAGGCTAGAAGAGCGAATCTTTGTGCAGCTGAAAACGCGCACCTCTGCCACGGTACTACCCTTGGAATGTCAACAGGAGCGACGGTGTATTACGAGCGGTACTTATACATGGATCACTCCATTCTACCAATGCATCAGGATCTCGACTCTAGCGTTTATGTTAAAAATCGAGATCGCACAGTCATTCACGGGCTATCCTCACAAATTCGCTTTTCAACAAAGGTGTTTCTAAAGCTTGATCGCCTTCGAACGGTGCAGTCGAAGACTTCTCCAATATTTACAGACAGTAAACCTGATTAATTTTTATCCTGAATCATCCAAAATTCTGCTTGCGGGCTACCTTTCTGGAGGCTGGTTAGGAACTGTGCAGCTATATACTGGCCGACCATAATAGCACTTCCATACTTTTGCAACACCATGCCTTGCTCAAGGTCATCCAGTATTCTCAATCATGGCGTCGAAAAATGGTAATTAAATCATTGCGTATGAACTCGGAAAAGTATTTTTCAAAGCTACGGCGGGCTATTGCGGCCAAGCAGATCGAAGCATTAACCTTGGCATCAACATCAAGACGAGGACGATGCGGACATGTGAAGCAAAAAGTATTCTTCAGTCCGATGTTAACATCCCGAGCGTTTTTCATTACACGCAGTGGTCTTTGGAAGTTGGTCATACACCAAGTTAGCGTTGTTCATATACTGAGGCTTCTTTGATCACGTATCAAGTGGCACTCGACACACTCGTAGAGTCGTAGTCTCGTGAACTTTTCCCGACTTCAACGTTAGATGCAAATGCTCGGCCAAGTGTGCTTCGGCAATTTGCCAATTCTTTCGGCTTAGCATCTTGCCTGTTGCCCTACGTACTTGCTTGAGCTTGATGTTTTTCTGTTTACGTTGCTCTTCGAAGTTGCTACATCTTTCTCAAAGAGCATTGGCCTTCCATGGTACGGAATACTCGCATGGCTAGCTCTTGTCATGCCGCGGCATGAAATACAGCCGTAATAAGCACTCTAATAACAGGAAAAGTATCCGGTGCGGCGGTGTAGCACAATATAATTGCATCTCCGCCGCAATTGCTTCTTTGATTAGAAGCCAGACTTTTGAGCGTGGCCTGAGTCGTTTCTGAAAACGTACGATTCGAAAGAACAACGAATTGCTGAAGCCAGTGCATATGCTTCCATTAATCACTGTGATGGGACCACTGAGGCAGATGCTGGTCATCTTGATGCAGAACAAATTACCACTGCAACCATGACGGTGCTTGGCTTGTGGTAATGATGCCTGGATTGCCGAGTGACCTCTTCGATGATAGATTCGGAGTATAAGTCATGCCAGCGATAGCATGCGCCTTGGGCTAGCTGATTTCGCTTCAACTTGCATCTTCTGCTTAATATCTTTCGTTCAACAATATCTTTCCGCATTTGTGCAAGACTGCGCGGCTGCTCTTGCCGATGTTCATGAAATCATCCTGCTTCCGAACCCCATTCGTCTCCCGAAATCCAATATTAGAGCGGCACAAGGTGTCTGTCTGGCTCAAGACATTGACAACATTTCTATGGGCAGTTCAGCCTGGTGAAGCTCCTCCCTTCCAATACTTCGAGGGGACAAACGGCATCTTTGTAGCTGTGGCTTTGCGCTTCTTCCCTCTGACAACGACAGAAACCTCTGTGCCCGCCTTGTGCAAGCCGTCTTTGATATAACCCATGGCAATATTTTTGCTCAATGTTGGAGACGGACATCCAGATGTGATTTTGCCGACAGTCGTCCCTTGTTCGTCTACGATCTCAGCACCCTCGCGAGCAGGAGCGCCTTCAACAGTCAGGCCAGCTCGCCGGCGAGAAACTCCAGTACCGCCGTCTTTTTTGGGCTTGAGCTGTTGCAGTATTACTTCGCTACCATGGAAGCCTCCCACATCGGTTCGTCTGTCTTTCCCAACCACCCACGACAAACCTGCCTCAACGGGTGTAGTGGTGTCATCCAGATCGTGGCCGTAGAGGCACATGCCAGCCTCGATACGCAGGGTATCCCGTGCCCCCAAGCCAGCCAGTCGTACTTTATCCGGACCAGCCGATTCGAGAAACAGTTTGGCGATCTGGATAGTTTGTTTAGGCTGAACAGAGATCTCAAAGCCGTCCTCTCCGGTATAACCACCACGGGAAGCAAGTACCGGTTCCGAAGGCTCACCAGAAGGAAGCTTGAGCGTCAAGAACTTAGACTGCCCAAAGTATAGCTCTTTTAAATTAATCTGAGCTGGTTCATACAAGACATCCTGTACGATATTCACAGCCATGGGGCCTTGCAAGGCTATCAGGCCCCATCCTTCAAGGACTTCCCACTCAACTCCTGGTTTGCCCTCCGATTTCCATTCCTCAATATTCTTACGAAGGTATTCTTTGTCTTTGTCGCGGCAAGCAGCGTTGGTAACTACATAGAAGAGTTCTGGTCCCAATCTTGTGACAATCGTGTCATCAACAATGCCACCAGTACCAGGATGGAGAAGGCACGATAGCGTAGAACGGTGAGGTTTTAGAGACTTGAGTGATGAAGGCGTGATTCGCGAAAGAAGACCTTCGGCGCCAGGGCCTGAGAAACGATGCTGCACCCTGTCTCGTTGTGAGCTGCTGAATCCAGCTTAGAAGTAGTAGGATTTGACCTACATATGGCTTACATCGAACAAGCTGGCCTTTTGTCTTGTCCAACGGTGCGAGTCTCCAATTCCCAGATCCTTGTACTGCACAGGCATTGAGTATCCGCCAAAGGGTACCATCTTTGCGCCATTAGCTATATGTAGGTCGTACAGTGGAGTTCTCGCAAGATTGGCGTCCGCTGCTGAAGAACTCCAGCGGAGAGATTTTCCGGTAACATGCTTCGGATGGACGAATTGATTGTGGATCGGATAATGTGGCTGTATTATGGAGGTTCCCATCATAGGCAGCCTTCCATGATATCGAAGGAAAGTAGGACATGGTCGTAGGAACCCGGGGAGGCGCTCCGTAGCCGTCCTCATAGGTAGAAGTCTTACGCCGGCCATGATAGATTCTGAGAGTTCTCCCTCAGAATATCAACGGTAGCTGGCAGGAAGCAATGGCTGGTAACGTCTTCAGTCTACCTTGGGCTTATTGTACTATGCCGCAAACCACAACCCAGCAGGAGCATTTTCATGGATCCATTTTTCCCAGAGTCAAGAGCTGTGAGTAACCCGATATTTCATCTAGTATCCAGAGAATGCTCCTTTGTAGGCCGTGCTGTCGCTGAAGTGAAGGTGGGATGGAGTGGAGGGGTCCATGGAGCTTTCGGATTTTGACAGAAAGGGCCCCCCCGATGTCCATTCTGCCAGCATTTTGCACCACATGGCACCAACACCCTAATACCGATTGCTTCCCTGTAAATCTGAACACATCAGCAGGGCGTTATGTCCAAGATTACCAAATACCTGCTCGTCTCACTCCCGACATCCATATCCCCCTCCGACAACCGTGACGATGCCCTCACCGCGCTACGATCCGCAGTCTCTACCGATTATGGCGCGACATATCCCTTCAACATACCACCGGAGTTTAAAGTCGGCTCATTAGATGCTCTGGTGCAGCAAGCAGACGACCTAGCAAAGCTGGCGAGCTCCTGTGAGGGAGTTGTGGGAAAAATCGTGGACTCTCTCAGGAATATTTTAGAAGGGGACGAGGAGAAGCTCGCTCAGCAAAAGACGGTCAATGATAGTGAGCCACGGAAGAGGCCAATTGATTACAGGACGAAGCTTACGATTTCTGGCAGAGCCTGTGGAAAAGTACATAGAGACGTTCACCTGGAACAAAGTCAAATACCGAGCAGACAAGCCTATCTCAGAGCTTGTCGACTCTTTCCAAAAAGTGCGTATACTGTGAAACCTATAAGATGAACCTATGAATGACTTGAAGCAGGAGCTCGGAAGCATCGACAATGATGTCAAATCCAAGTTCAACCAGTACAACCAAGCAAGGACGGCCTTGGCAGCAGCGCAACGGAAACAGACGTAAGCAGATACATGCGCCTATCCACCCAGAAAGACTATGGCTCACTCATTCACAGAGGCAACCTTTCCCAAAGATCCCTCGTCTCAATAATAGACCCCTCGCTCCTGATCCAAGACTCCGAATACCTCGAAACGCACCTCATCGCCGTCCCCAAAAACCAAGTCAAAGACTTCTACCGCTCCTACGAATCCCTCGCCCCAATGATCGTCCCCCGCTCCGCCATCTCCGCAGCCTCCGACGACGAGTTCACCCTCTTCGCCGTAACGACGTTCAAAAAGCATAGCCCGGAGTTTATCCACAAGTGTAGGGAGAAGAAATGGATACCGCGGGATATCACACTCAAGGAAGGTGCGAAGGAGGAGGAGCAGAAAGAGGTGGAGAAGCTGACGAAGGATGAGAGGAAGCTGTGGGGTGAGGCGCTAAGGTTAGGGAGGGCGGGGTATAGCGATGCGGCGATGATATGGATCCATGTTTTGGCGTTGAGGGTGTTTGTGGAGACGGTGCTGCGGTATGGTTTACCGCTGAGATATGTCTGTGGACTGGTTAAGGTAGGACTTACACGCTCATCAATACTAATGGCTGCCCTGGTATTGACGGTACTCCCAGACAAACAGAAAACTGGCGAAAAGGGCCAAGGCTTCGCTGGACAACGCTTACTCTTATCTTGGCGGAAATGCATTTTCGCTAGACAAGAAAGGTCGTATCTCGAAAAACGACTCCTTGACATCGGCGGAAATGCAAGCAGCAGGTCAGGGCGGCGGGGATGTACAGGAGTACACGGCGTACGTGTACTATGAATTCGAGCTTGCATAGAGTCGTAGGACCCTTGCTCCAACCCTGCATTTCTGAGCGTTCTTGCCCTAAGTCTATAAAGTCTATCGTCTATATCATACCACAATAGTGTCCGATGAAAAGCATCTTCTCCCTTCAAGGCCTGAATCCAAAGCCGACACCTAATTATCCAGCTTCAAATACCCCTTCCCCTCCAAATATCTCACAATCTCCCTCACCGCATTCTCTACGCTCATCTTATCGCTCCTAATATGTATCTCCGGCTCCAGCGGCTCCTCATACGGCGCCGACACGCCTGTGAAATCTTTAATCTCCCCCGCCCGGGCTTTCTTGTAGAGACCCTTGGGGTCTCGTTGCTCGGCGACTTCGATGGGGATGTCAATGTAGACTTCGATGAAGGGCAGGGGTGAGTCGGTGGAGGAAGGTGGGAGGGCGGCGTGCAGGGAACGGGCGAGGGCGCGGTCGGCGCGGTAGGGCGAGATGAAGGATGTTAGGGCGATGGTGGAGGAGTCGGCGAAGAGTTTCGCTACCTGCGGGAAGGGACTCGTTAGCTCGTTTTACATTTGAACTGTCTCCCGCTTCTGCAATCCCGTTCCATGTCCCTCAACCAGCTCATCTATACTGTGCTACCATCGTCTACCTGCTCCAGTATTCCTTGTCTGCCTTTGCCGTCTTCCCTTCCCCTTTGGCGTGGACTTGACAGCCCTTTGCTTCGCCTCCATCTCTCTTCCTCCTCTTGCCCTTAGTCCAATTCCTCTTCCAGTCTTACGGCCTATCCTTGCCAGCCCGCCCCGCCAACCTCACCCTGACCTTCTAGTTATTGAAAAGGACTCACCTCCGCAATCCGCCTAATGTTCTCCCCCCGATCCCTCTCGCTGAACCCCAGATCTCTATTCAGCCCAAACCGCACATTATCCCCATCCAGCCTATACGCCGCCAAGCCCAAATGCAGTAAATGCTGTTCCAGCGCCGTCGCGATGGTGCTTTTACCCGAGGCGGATAGGCCGGTGAACCAGATGGTTAGACCCCGTTGGCGGCGGAGGGCGTTGCGCTCGTGCCGCGAGAGGGCGGAGGCGTGCCATGTTATGTTCCTATTTTAGCGGGCAGAAGGAGTCAGTTGAGAATTAGCTTGCTTTGGGATGACCCGGAAGAAGTCTCGGAGGGGAGAGACAATGTGAGCGCTGGGCTGAGTGCTTGGGCACATGTGGTGATGTGGGGGCGGGGCATGGCTGCGAGAAGGATTTTGAACGGGAGGAAAAGACTTACGTTGCCATTGCGCAGTGTGGAGACTGAGTAAATGTTGTGGAAACTGGTTCTGAGGGTTTTCCCGAGTTAGGGCGGTCGGTGTGAAGGCTTCATATTTGCTGTCAAAGCCGTTTTATTGATGTTTACATGGTGAGCAAAAGTTTGTGGATGACGTGCTACGGCAGGGTGCCAGAAACTCTACTGTGCCCTGGTTCAGGTCTGGAGGGCCTTTGCAGGTTCATGGTTAAGTTGGTTTCATCTACAGCGATCAAGCAGGTCGGAGTCGAGTGGAGTCCACTATCCAACAATGATGCGGTTATAGAGCAATTCTTCTCAGAAAATCCTGCTCTCCGCCCTCCGAATGAACTCCTCATACACCGTCCAAGCCAGCGCCGAGCTTAGCGCCTTCCGTCCCATTCTCAGCGCCAGCCCATCGAACAAACTCCTAACTCCTTCCTGCGCCACCATCATCTTCGCTGCCTTGACCATGTTCCCGTACTTGGCCGGCATGAGCTGCAGCCTCGTTTTGATCGCATCGAAGGGGTTCGTTATGGCCGTGGCTAGAGCCGCAGCGAAGAGGCCCGAGATGAAATTGATGCTGACGGATGTGCTACCGCTCATTGCTTTGCTCCTTTCCGTTACAGTTAACTTTCCGGGCTTTCCTTCAGTACTGGAAGTTGGGACCAAGTGCGATATGATGTCATCGTCCCTGTGGTTGCTGAAGGCACTCATCCTCTTCTTCCCCCACTCGTAGAATAACACGTATAAGCCTGCATACGGCGCATCCCTTACCGCCGTCGCTCCAAACCCAGCGAAGAAACCTCGAAACCCCTCTTTCTGTAGTATGTCCGTGCTTGCGTGGAGGAGGGAGCGGTAGGCGAAGTAGTTGCTTTCGTACCGTACTTTGATGACTGTTATTGGCATCATGACGAAGCCGATAGAGGCACGCGCTACGGCTCCAGTGAGGAGGTTGGCAGTGTTTGAGAGCTTAGGCAGAGCGGACGAGCTGGTGTTGGTTGAAAGCGGAGTTGGGGACGTTCGAGTTGCTGTTGATGGGCCATCCTTGTGATCCGGCACTAGAGAAGGGACCAGCCCTTTCTCACTAGCTTTTGCAATACT
Source organism: Lichenothelia convexa (assembly GCA_021030975.1). Taxonomy (NCBI): domain Eukaryota; kingdom Fungi; phylum Ascomycota; class Dothideomycetes; order Lichenotheliales; family Lichenotheliaceae; genus Lichenothelia; species Lichenothelia convexa. The sequence continues at coordinate 65,145 of JAGFMK010000132.1, read as the reverse complement.
CTGTCTGAAAGAGTTGAGTGTCGTGAAGTATAATGCTGATCCGATCCCCGTCCGCAGCGTGCTGGGCAGGGTTCCGCGCCATAACTCTTTCAGAGGATGCGGGCCGCGAGTGATCTGTCGGATCACATCGAAGAGGGAAGTGGATCCAGACTGTTGGACGCGGGTCTTTAGCAGGTCAGCAGGTTGAAGGAGGACCGCCGAGGCGATGCCAGAGAAAAGGCCGGCGAGCGCATGGAACGTGGGATGAGCCCTCCTTGAAGACTGGTTCGGAGGCGAGGCGTAGGTTATCGATGCGCCATTTGACATTTGCGCCCAGGACGGACGTTCAAGGCTTCATAAAGGATACGCAACCTGGTATCAAGATGCATGACAGATGCATAGCTAGGAGCATCTTGGGTTAATGACGAACGCGGAACAACCTCCGACGTCCCGAGACCGTTGTGGCCGGGCTTGCGACAGCTCCCCTCCCATATCAATCAAGCGAACCTCAATCGGACTCAAATACCATAATGATCAGCGCGGGCCACTTCTCTTAAAACATGTAGACCCGGCAGTGGAAGTTTTACTCTGTCTACAGCCTTTCTTACAGTGCCTACTTACTGCTACTACAAATTCTGAGTGAACAAGCAACATTGGAGCTGCAAAGCCCTCAGCCGCTCACACTGAGAGGGCTGTCTTTGCAACGCAAGATTTTGCTCTACAGTTCTCTGCTTAGTTAGGTTGCCGTTTGTTGTGACAGCTTGCGAAGGTAGCATGCACATAGGGAGTACACCTAAGTTGAGCTAGAATTTTACATGTTGCAATGGAGGCTCTCGCGCAGGTCTGGCAAAAAAGGTGCAGGATAGAAGCTGCAGTCTAACAGTTTTAGCAGAGATTGAGAGCAATGCCGCGCTCGACCACAAACCCAATCCCAAATGTGTCCTTGGATGCGGCCGGTCTTGTCGCACTTGCCGACCTTTCCACCATCGCAATTCGTACAGCCTTGACAGGCACCGCCACATACCCCGATGCTCTTGTTCTCTGCCCCGGTATCCACCGCCAACAAGAAGCGACAGCTCTCAATGGTGGAGAGTATCCGGCCACAGCAGCTCTGACCACAGGTTACGTCTTTCGAATTGAGAACCAAGCCACTGTGTACTACCTGCAGAAGGTTGGGAAGACCGGTTGTTTGACGGACTTGGCCGTAGGACCGCTAAAACAAGGAAGGACGTATGGTGCTTCTATCATAGCCGTGTTGTACGCACCCAGCATATCTTTCCGAGCATCGTTGCTCTATTTTGCGGCGCCGTTGCTTACGGTTGGTGCCCTGATTTACCTTATCGTGATCCGAGACTGGTGGGCGGTCGCAGTTCTCGGTGTGCTAATCCTGGCTCGTATCGGTAACATCACCGTTACCCGCCGGCGAGCGAAAAGTGGGTGGAAAGGCGCCTCTGAACCAGGCGTGAAAGGAGACCTCCTAGTCCTCCTGAGCCAGGACCGATGGATACGCATACAAGGCCTGGTCGATGACCTCAAAGCCGTAACGTCTGGGCAATGGCTGCGGGACATGACATTCTTCGAGTCCTCAGTTGTCGCGGCGGCCACACTGCTTGTCTATCTGTCAGCTGCCGTGGCAAGGAACGCCAGTCAAGGAGGGCAGCTTGTGTTGCTGGTGCTGTTGCTTTCGTCTGTGACGCTGCTGGCTTTGAGCAATAGCTTGGTAGATACCCTCCAAATGCATGGGTACACCGTCCGTGTTGTGGACAAAGCAAAGCCGTACGCAAGAAGGCGAGACCTTGCGGACGAACTTATCAAGAGGAGTGGGAGGGATGACTGGGCGATCAGGCTCGGAATGATTGTGCACGAGGCCGAAAACACGGTTTCGGAGAAGGCGAAAGCCTCGGAGATAGAAAAAGTCCCCAGACAGGAGGAAGCCACTGACAAGGGCAAAACTTCTAAGAAGGAGCTAGCGTCTGTGCGTTCTGCGTATGACGAAGAGGTGACCATGTAATGTGGTCTTGCAACAGCACAAAAGGGATACGAGACAGGATTGAAGGGAGCACACTTTGTTAAAGGTGGGGCCTTATATTAGAACTCTCGTGGAGGCGCTTGTGCTACTGTTCAACTGCAACGCCTCGTAACATACAGTTACATGCGCGGAATAGTGCCCTTGCGGGTTCTATATCAAGTTTCTGAATCGCAGTAACGCCAGAAGGGACATTATTCCAGAGGGAAATCTCTTCATAGTCCAACTGTTATCCTTGCCTGGGCTATGATCAGCACCGCCGAGCATGTATCTAACCCAGGAGAGATATCCAGAACACGCGTACCTTTGCTTATGTTTGGGATTCTTATGGCAGATGATGTAGACGTAGCCTTTCCTCCGTACACTCTGCAGACGGTGGGTTAGCCTAGTCAAAGTTCGAGGAATGACTATACAGTTCTTGATGGCTCAGTACGCCACGATCTGCCCGACGCTCAAGCTCTGGACGGTTGACATCTACCGAAGACAAAGAAGTCCGCAGCTCATACCTTGCAGCCATCGCAAAGCTTCTTCACTGAACTTCGCACCTATCATTGAACCCGTTAGCCCACGCTCTGAGGCCGTTTCAGGACTGGCAGTCGAAGTGTGAATGAGTTCCGCTTGTGTTCAGTCGACCGCACTGACCTTCATGCCCCTCGTCTGTTCGCCATTCCATCGAACCGCCTCTAAGACTGCGGGCCTTGTTGATATTGTTGCTAATACACCGTTGCTGTGTTTCCACAATTGACCTGCTCTGTGGCTTGTTTGCGCAGCTAGCGACAGCTGGGATAAACTCCGCGATGCCACAAACACGGTCCGGACACTTCTGCTGATGGTTGACGACGGAAACGGACGCAGTAGCCGTAGGCCCTGAAGCGATTGTAGCATGGTTAATTCGTGTTATCGTGCCGGACGATACAGCTTAGTGCTAGGTGCGGTGGCTTTCTTCACTTGGGAGCGGACGGTCGCTTCGGGTGGGAGGACAGAAAGGCCGAGATAATGCGAATTGGTGAATACTGAGCGGCAAATAGCAATTTACAGAGATGATTGAGTAGAGCGAGTGGATGTGCACTTAATCCTAACACGTGAGGTTTGGGGACTGCTTAGTCACTCTACTGAGTAGAAGGTTGTCGGCCGGTAAATCCTCGGTTTGGCTTCTGGCGGTGCCAAGCCGAGAATTACTGCTGCTTGACAAGAACTACCTAGGTAAGTCACAATGTAAGGCACGTTTATTACGTGTTTGCCTATCATGATCGAAGGCTTCGTAAGGTAGTAATCTCGAGGAGTTTAGGCCCGAAGCTAAGATCTCAGCAAGTGCCTGCTCAGATGCTTGACTAGAGGTAACACTGGACGACGTGTGTACCAGCTAGGCAAATGCTACATAAGATATTCCGGCGGCTTCGACAAATCCAGTCGTCCGGCTCTGCTCTGCTGGATGTCGTGGCTTTCCGATAGATGGCCTTGGATTCCTTTCGCAGTTCAAATCCTGAATCTGCTCACCGGAGAGCGTCCAAGAAGCCCATGGTGCGCTCATTGCATCCGATAGTTCGCATCTCTCACCCCGCCGTGATAGATTCTTCGGGGTAAGTCTACATAGTGCCCAGGCTGGGCCGGCTATCGTGAGATGAGGTCAAGCTGGGCCCAATTCATGTTTGAGCAGGCGCCAGAGTAGCTCCAACCAGACCTGTCCCAATCTACATCCCAGTCTTCTCCTTCAGACTCTCAATAGTCTTACTCGCGTCCGTCTTCCCCATCCCACTCGTATCAATCTTCTCTCCAGCCTCCTTCGCCATGACCTGGATATAACCCGTCTGCTTGCCCGTTGCTTGATCGCCTCCAGTGCTCCACGAGTCTGGATCTTGTATTGGCTTGCCAACGCTGCTAGGCCCGCTGTTCTGGTCCGATCCCGAAGACTCCATGTTTTTGAGCTTGTCTATTTGTTGTGACGCTTCGGCTTTGCTCATATTATCCGGGTTGACGTCGACGTTTTTGTCATTTGCGAGGGTTGCGAGGAAGCTCTTCTGCTTTTCTGTGGGTGCATCGCCGCCGGTGGTCCACTCGGAGGGGTTTTTCAGTTGATTAGCCATGGTAACTTCCCGGGAAGGTATTGGGGCGGTTGTTCGCTGATCGTCCTATATATACTTGGAAGAATCGCGCAGGAGCTTCGAGGTGGTTCTGCTCACGGAAATCTAGGGCAGGTTTGCGTCTTGAAGTAGTTGAGACGCGAAAGCCACTCATGACGTAGTAGACCGTCCCAAGCGGTGTACGTTACTTTGGTAACTGCAATTGAGGATCCATTTTGAACTAGCATTGCGGTGATCCTCTGGGACATCATGCCCGGGCGACCTTCAGGCTTCTCAACAGCTGAAGTAATCGTGTGCGCCCATAGACGAGTTCAAAGACTGCGAGATGAGGATGATGTTGGATTCGATGGTCCAGTCACAGCGAGCGACAATTTCAGACCTCGGCCCTATCAGTGTCACACAGCCTGATCAGGCGAGGTGTCATAAGTCGCGGCGCTCATATTCCAGGACTGCGTTGCGATTTTGCAGGGTGCCCCACCAAACTCCAACACAGTCCCCAACTTTTGTCTCTCTACTACATATTATATACTATAATTTCTTGAATAAATAGGCCATAGTAAAAGCTTGGAGCTTAGTAATTATATATATTATTGAAATCAAAAATAATAATCTCTACAATGTTGTAGCAATCTATGGTGATTTGGTTGCGTTTCGCGCAGTCGGTTGTGAGCGCCGTGACTTATGACACCTCGCCTGATGTTTTAACCTCACAGCAACAACATCTCACAAAGCAAAGAATTTGATGCATTGGACAATCCTGACTAGAGGAGCACTGGGTGCCAACTATAAAAGTCTAGTAGCCTCGATGCTTTACTACCAGACCAGGACGTCTATTGTGGGGCTCTCCTCGATGGATAGCAGGACAAGTGGTAGATCCAGCTTGACTTCCAAGTTGCATAGGCTTGCGCGTAATTTGGCTTGACTGGAAGAATATTTAGCATCATCGCCAAAATCATGGTTTGAAATCTATAAGCGAGAGAGATAAAACATATTCCGACACGTATTCATTCTTAACTTGCATTCACCTTATGTTGCAGTGCGAGACAAAGATGTACATTACAAGTCGGTCCCCAACACTGTAAAGATTGGCTATGTGCTACTACTACAACGAGTGATCTGTTTCGAGTGTCATGAACTGAAGAGAATGAGAATAAAAACCAATTGTGATGAATCGCTTCTTTACTTGACTCCCGCCATCATTGACCGTTCATTCTCGCATAAACCACCTTGAACCCAATTCAACTCTAATGCTCAAAGCCATCCATTGCCCACTCAAGCGTCCTGGGTCAATGCGACGTCTCATATCCTTTCTTTATGGGCTTGGCGAGGGGCTGGGGGCGCTGACAATAGCGGCGTTGCCGAAGCAGTTTTGTACGCTCTGGTATCGACGTCAGTACATAAACATGGCATGAACACGGGATGTGACTCACGTTGTTGGCGTTGCAGCAGACGATGGTCTGAGAGCATTGACTGCTTGCATTCATGGCATAGCACGAGGTGTAGCCGGTTGAACCGCCGTTGCAGCAGTACGGCGCAGCATTGTTGCCGCACTGGTTCATCTGGTTCACCACGGTCTGGGTGGCTTGTGCAGTTGAGGTTACAGTGGATGTTACCGTCGTTGTGAACTGAGACGATGAGGAGGATGAGGAGGACGACGTCGAGGACGACGATGACGACAATTTTGATGACGATGAGGAGCGCGTTATGAGGATGAGGAGCGGGAACTTGACTTCGTGCTCGAGGTCCAGTTGGCTGCGACAATGCCAGAACTGAGGAGCAAAGTAAGAACGGTTGAGACCTTCATGATACTAGTGGCGATACAAGATGACCTGAAAACTAAATATAAAATGTTTTGCGTTTGAGGACGAAGTGGTGCGACTGATGCTTGATGAGTGACGGCTTCAGGAGGAGAAGTGAGTGCTTCTTATAGCAAAATCCTCGAGCTCGAGTTGAACAAAGCACCAGTGAGGACCCAGGAAAACTCTAGCGTAAACGCGGTGCTGGTGAGGCGATGATCAAGAGTGGCAAAACCGGGTAAGGATATGAAGAGATTATTGTGTCAACATCTAGACGCAGGGCAGGGATCGATCCCACAACCACTACATACTTGGGTGTACTGCGTAGCAAGTATACAAGGGCGCCACCGAAGGCCCAAGGCCCGCAGCGGTTTCGGAGTGTGCATGGCTGAGAATTTGATAGGCGCAGGGCAAGTTCATACCGCAGTTGTGTAAGATAGCTGCCTAGCTCGGTACAGCCAATGGCGCCTTTGTAAGATTCATAGCAGTATACCACAACGATATGGAATAAGACAGGATAAAATGATGTAAGGCGCCACCAGGATTTTGGTGCAACCATTGATACCTCAACCCTCTAAGAAAAGTTTATCGTTACACGGACCCGTATAGCCATGTCCAAGTTGCCAAGGTTTGTAGCAGTGGGTGGTACCTCTCAATATTATCTCCCCCTCCTACTATGCCTAAGGTTTCTAATTGGGTCTGGCTCGCCATTTAAGTAAATCTCCCATTGGATAAGACGTAGACAAAGGTACATAAAGTATGAAGGCCTAGACCAGCACTATCTTGCGATGAGTACTGCCTGTAGATTTCATAGAAGCACATAGTATCAAAAAAGACTTGCAAGGCAAGGTGTTAATGCTCAATAATTGGTCAGAATAAGACAAGGTTGGTCCGTTTTCCCGCCCGGATCTAATGCCGGTCCCCAGTAAATACTGTTATAGCACAAGATCAGTGGCTTAGCGTCGTTATGACCCACTTGATACACCTTCTTGCATTTTCAGAAAGCAGAGGGTGTGTGGCTTCGCCGTTCTGCTCCTCGTCCCTCGATGCGGAAGATGCCGGAACAGACATGGAAAGATCATCTCTAGCAGGGACAGCCTAGCATGGTGAGGTACAACCCGGGCACCAAGTGCGCAAGGCGGGTGCGATAGCCAGATCAGATCGAGCTTTCCTTCTAGGAGACAGAGCTTCCAGGTCAAGATCTTATCACTTGGATATATCCTTTGAAGCGCTGCCAGATGCCCAAATTAGCCTACGTTGCAACAATACCAAGGACGCTATGGGATGTGATGCAGAGTTTTGCATGGCACCTAGAGGCTTTAACTCCTGTCTTCAGAGAATTCCATAATATGGTGACGTGCCAAAGGCGGTTCTCGAATTGATGGGGTTATGATATCGCGCCTTCGCATAGCACATGCACGATACAAGGAAACGTTCCCATAGGTTGATCTCCTAACACCATCGATTCCCAACAACTCCTCCGGCACGTTACCGCTGAAGGTTGATACGTGAGAGTGACCAGCCAGATCTGCAGCCATGTCGGATCAGACCTCCCTGTTTAGCCTAGGCCTTAGTCACAAGTTGAATAATATAGGTAGGTTCTCAGAAGTTGTCGAAGCTGTTTAATCTCAAAAAGCGGAACTTTCTTGCCACTACAGGTCATATGTCGCCCGAGTTCGATTACTGGAAAAGCTCGGAGAAATGCTCCGTTCTCCGCATGCCATAACAGTGCTGGATTGTTATGGGCCTGTTGCAAGACACCCTCCGTCCCATAACACCCTCCCGCACGTTGATGCAGCACCGCACCCTCGGTGGAGCGGAAAGGCGGGAAAGGGGAGCCTGGTGAGGTCGAGAAGGAGCGGAAAATAAGACAGGGGAGGAAAAGTCCCGGGGACTACCTTAGGCCCAATAATAACGGTTTGGGTCGAGCGCTCTCGATGACGGTGAGTTGTTCGTGGCGCTTTATGGTTGTGGGGCCGAGAAGGTTTGCGGGTGCGGGGATCAAGGCGCCGACCGATTCCCCGGTGTGATCACTTCTCTAACCCCAGACTCTCACTCACGGACAGGTTGGCAGGTACTTTCATTCATTGCTGCGGAGGAGGTAGGTATGCGCGCACTTAAACAAGTGTGGAAATTGGGAAATTCCGTTGTCGATTCAATGCCCCTGCGCTTTCAGATCTTAGCCCTCTCGCTGCTCGTCTCGCCGGCAATTCTAGACCTCACAGACATCTTCCAACGCATGAATTTTGATGCCTTCGAAACCCTACCGCGAGTAACATCTCGAGTCTCAATTTGGGAGGCTTCATAGGTCCGATACCAACGGGATCGTTGGTCCTGCGCAGGGAATTTATGGATCCAACTTGATTCATGGCCTGACATTACGTTCCACGAGGACTGGAAGCATCTCCGCTATGGTCGTAACAGTACCTGTCTAGTAGCCGAAAGAAGAGGACGAACGAGTCTCTAGAAGAAACAGCCTTGTATATGGCTGAACAGATTCTGATTTGATCATAGAAAGGGCCCTGAAGATGAAAATACTGCGCGGCAGAGTCGCGAACCCCACTCGCACATAACAGTTCTGTCTGCTGGCGTGCCGCGCACAGTATTACCAACGGACAGTTTACAGGGTTTCAAGAACAAATGATATTGCACCATTCAACCCTAGTCTTGTCTCCAGCCGCATTTCGTAGACTAATCTACCGGCCAGAGGGTTCGGATTTGTCCACCTAATGACCAATGATTGCTTGGTTCCATCTACAACTCATCCTTCAAACCCATTGCCCGTCTCATACGAGGAGAATTTAGACCTGGCCAGCCTAACGGAACTCCACCAAATACCTGGGGCGCACCAGTCTCTGCTGCAACCAGACTGTCCCGCCTGACCTTCCTAGCAGGCGCGCTCGACGCAGAAGTGGTTGTCGGTGGCTGCGTTACGCCATTGACACAATACGCTTCGCCTAGTAGAAGATTGCTGCAGTCGCTCGCCAGTGACTATAGATCGGAAGATCAGGAGTGTTCATTTAATCATGCTGTGCCGAGGTACTCACCGGGTTCCAGTATTGAAACTGCGCGAATGTGATCGAAAAAGAGTCCTCAATCTTAGCGCAGTAATCACCGCTCTGGACGGTGTAGTATCTTGAGAGCTGTCAGTTTCTGCTGGACGCAAGATCACTGGAAGAGATGAATACTCACTGATAACACTGCGAGGTAGTTCCAGACGGGGTCGTCGTTGCCGCAGTGACCACTGTCGAAGACGCCGTTGCGTTCCAGTCTTGTGTTGGCTGCACGCAATAGTATACTCCGCTAAGAAGGTTGTCGCAGCCTGCATCGATCTTTGATCCTTATTAGACGATTCCATCAAAGGGTCACAAGAGAGCTTCACTTGAGGATTGATGGCCTGAAACAGGCTAAGATCAACAGTCTGATTCACCGCGACGAGCTGGCAGTAGTCGCCCTGAAGTCAATATCAGCCGAATCCTGATTTGGTGGGGACCCATTCAGCCTTGCCGCGTACCGGTTGAACTAAGTAATACTTGCCGCAGTGCTGTGTTGTACCACTGGCGACTGGGCTTGGACGGGCAGCTGTCGCTGTTGCGTACTGCGCGGTCTGTGTAACGCTGGCACCAGCAATAGTGGTATAGTTTCGGTATCCGCCCGGCGGACCTACACAGATGTTCTGGCCGGCGATGAGGTTAGTACAGTAATCATCAAGCGCTAAGGCATCCATTAGCACATGTCACTCGGTATCTTTGTGAGTCGCAGCAAGATCCTACAAGGATTCCAAGAGATGATTTGCTGAAAAGAGGTGGAGGTCACGTTGGCAATACCAACACAGGTATCGCCGCTCTTGACTATGTAAGACGTGCATGGCAACGGAAGGCAGAGTGTCTACGAAACAGCATTTAGTCATGCCGGTGACGTCCTGGGAGATTATGACCTAACCTGTCCGGCAAGGAGGTTGGAGCAATCCTGTGCAGTCGTTAAATGTCTTAATCCAAGTGGCGCGCAGGAGACTGCAAACCTGGTATAAGCTGTTCAGCGCAATCAATGCGCCAGTCGACACTTGATGGCTTTCTGCGACAGTCTCACAGTTGTCACCACTGACCACGGAGTAAGTCCTTCCGCTGACGCAAGAAGCTGTAGGATATCCAGCTGGTGCGTAATTTCCGAGGCTCGTAACGTTCGTTTGAAGTGTTGGCGTCGCCGTTGCGTATGATAGTCCGCAGCTGCTTTGTATAGCCGCCCACGCCTGAGCCATCTCAGGATCGTAGTTCGAGTAAGGGGTGGATTGCTGGTGCTTGAATAGACTGATGATGCATTCGGAGCACAGCTGCTGTGTTGAATAACCACCCAACAGAGAACTGGGATCACTGGCATCTCCAAGCGTGCTATTGAGGACATCTACTTGTTACTCAGTGACGTGGACAATGCATGATAATGCCGGGCTGCGAGGTGCCTATCTCTTCTGGAAGTTGGGGGTTGTACCGGTACAATATTGGCCGGTCTTTGAGTCTTTCAAGCATGCTTGTGTAAAGGCGGAGCTAGCTGCATCCACCCAATAGGTTGAGGGAAAGCCAGACTGTGGTTGCGGGTCGTTGGCACAAGAAGCTGTCACATTACTGCGATACGCTTGAAATGCCGCCGGACAATTTTGATTACAGAACACGTCCATAACGGTGTCATTTTGAACGGTGTAGTAATCGGTTACGCCCAGCAAAGTCAAGACCTCAAGAGGACACTGTGAAATTGGTGCTGTGAGTGCAAGATTGCAACCTTGCGAAACTCCATCGAAGAAGTTGTTGGTCTGGTTGGTAAAGAAAAAGTACTGAGATGGATGGTCAGCACCCTAGGACCAGTCGTTCTGCTTCTTAACAGAATAGGAGTACATACGCTAGAATCCGCGACAGCGAGACAAGCGCTGCGGACTATTAGCAGGGTGATTCCCAAGGACAACATGTTGGTTAATGGTGGCCAGACCGATAATTCTTAGGCTGAACGTACTTATGTACGCATTTTTGGGATTTTCAAGGCAGGCACGACCTCAGGGAGTAACCCCGGCAGGAAGTCATTGCGGCTGTTTGGCGAGTCCATGGATGCGAGCAACCATGAATGCACCCTAGCGCCTCAGCGACAAGTAATATTGAAGGACCATCTGGGCGTGTCGAATAAATTCATACGGGTCAGCAGGTAGGTCGGCGAGAGCATGAAGAGATGCACGTTGTATTGGAAGGATCAGGGTCTAGTAAGGGTTTACATCACACTCAGGCCCTGCCTGGCTCGGATGGCTTACCGTCTTTCCTCGCTCTACCGCGTTCACATTTCCGGGCAACTGTTCTCTCTACCAATCGGTGATTTTTGCCCGTGCCTGTGGAACGTTCCTTTCTCAGGACTCCATACTCATTTGGAGCGAACGACCTCGGGGTTACATCTTACTTCGTATCAGGGGTAATAATTCATGTTTGGCTGGCGCACGCCCCACCAGAATTCTGCTGGCCTAACTTGAATTATTACCCCTAATAATACGAAGTAGTGGTGCAGCTTGATGCAGGACGCAGGGAGCACGGCATTACCTTAGCTTCGGAGGACCCTTGGACCCCTCAGATCGCTCGACATCTCGCATCACAACGCTGGGTAGCGATCACCAACGGTGGGCCTCACCTATGATTAGCACTGCACCCGACTGTACCAGGTGCTTCCTCCGAGAAAATGCTGCATTGGGTTTCTTCGTGCAGGCTCCGTGCTGCAAGGCAGATCCGTAGACCTTGTTTAGCAACCAAGGTCGCGGCTGAGCAGGTCCAACTCATGATCAGGCTCCGTCTGCAAACAAATGCACGCGGTGCAGGGACAAGGTTCTAGCAAATTAAGAGGGTTGTTGCGCTATGACCCGGTGTTTTATTCAGGATCATTGATCCATGTCTCTAAGATCAAGATGAATGCTCAATTAAAAGCCAGAAGTGGCCCTGAAAGCTCGGTCTCGAATCCATCGCAGTTGCCAAATCAAACCGTACTCCTCATCCTGTCTGAAACAACATGAGGATCCCCAAGCTTTTGCCAATGCTGAGCAGCCTCTTGGCCATCGCTTTAGTGGTTTCCGCAACCACCGACCCATCATCAGATCCATACTCATGTTCTGCTTCGAAGCCGTGTAAGATTGGATGTTGTGGGAAGAACAACGTAAGCATGCTACCAAGTCAAGGTCCGACGACATTGACGGCGGTAGGTGTGCGGTCTGGGACCGAGTTATTGCGCTCCTGCCAATTGTACATCCAGCTGTAACTCGAAGAGTGAATGTGATCCTGGCTGGGGCGCTCAGTGGAGCACCAAGGAAGCGTGCCCTTTGAAAGTCTGCTGCTCAAAGTATGGATTCTGTGGGACAACAGAGGAGTTCTGTGGCGACAAGAAAGTGACATCACCATCATGTACCGGCGGCAGCAGCGCATCCCAAAAAGTAATTGGCTATTATGAGGGTTGGTCTACTACGAGAGCGTGTCAAGGAAGTAAGTTCGCAGTTCCAGGATACCGATCGTGTTATTGAGGGTTTTCTAGTAAACCCGGAAAGTATCCTTGCAGGAGCTTATACTCATTTGAACTACGCTTTTGCATTCATCGACCCCAACACCTTCGAGGTCGCTACTATGCAGGCTTCAGATACCGAATTTATGCCTCGTTTGACCGCGTTGAAAAATTACAACCCTGGCCTTGAAGTCTGGGTAAGCCGGTCACTTTTACTTCTTCAAACCCATGCTGATGTATGCGGAGATATCTATTGGCGGCTGGAGTATGAACGATCCGGATCAGCCCACCCACGCTACGTTCTCGACATTAGCCGGATCACAGGATGCCCAAAACAAATTCTTTGCTTCACTGAGCAATTTCATGACCCAGTACGGTTTTGATGGTGTCGATATTGACTGGGAGTATCCGTAAGCGTTCGGCCTCTGCTACCCAAACTCATTTTCCTGACTACCTCTGCAGGGTTGCGCCCGAGCGTTCTGGTAACCAGGCGGACTTCGCAAACTATGTCTCCTTCCTCAAGAATCTTCGCGGTGCTCTAGGCTCCAATGGACATAACTATGGCCTCTCCATCACCCTCCCCTCTTCCTACTGGTACATGCAAAATTTTGACATTGCGTCAATCGAGCCTCTAATTGACTGGTTTAATGTCATGACGTACGACCTCCATGGCACTTGGGACGGTACGGACCCATACATTGGTGCCTATGTAATGCTCACACGAATTTGACCGAGATCGATATGACCATGGACCTACTGTGGCGCAACTCAATAGATCCAAAGAAAGTCGTCATGGGCATTGGCTTCTACGGCCGCAGCTTCACTCTTTCTGACCCGTCCTGCAAGTCCGCTGGTTGCCCGTTTAGCGGTGGTGCTAAGCCAGGACCTTGTTCTGCCTCTGCGGGGACGTTGATGTTTTCAGAAATCGAAGATATCATTGCTGCAGGTGCAACGGTAACTACAGATCAAGCTGCTGCAGTGAAAATCGTTACGTGGGATAACAACCAATGGGTCTCATATGATGACCAGGATACTCTCAAGATGAAGATGGACTTCGCCAACAGCAAGTGTTTGGGTGGCGTTATGGTGTGGGCTGCCTCTACCGATAATAGCAGAGGGACGGCCATTCAAGCCCTAGCTGGCGCTGCGGGTCGAACAAATTTCTCGCCTGCCCAGCGGGCGAAATCCGTGGCACCTGACCCTGGACAGTGTGTTTGGGGAGAGTGTGGAACTTCCTGCCCTTCTGGTCTGGTTCCCGTCGAGAGTTCGAAGAGCAACGCTGGCCCGCTTGGTATCGAATCTGGCTGCAAACAAGGTTCTCGGTTTTATTGTTGGTTCGTACCATATGTCCAAAACCATTCTAAGCTACCACTCTGACAACAACACAGTCCCAATAAGAACCCGCCCAAGTGTTCTTGGAAAGGCACTCCGAAATTCTGCGGGATGATCCCTAAGAATCGATGCAGCGATTCCGAGGTGGAAATTGCGGCTAGCACAGACGGATGTTGGACAGGTCACAAATCCCTCTGTTGCTCGAAAACAAATTCGGACTCCTTCGCTAGCTCGTGCAAGTGGGAGGGAGCAGCGCCGTTCTGCACCTCAATCTCCGGTTTAACGGTTGTTCTTGGAATCTTCAGTCCCATTACTGCGTCAGCGTTTACTTTCGCATCCTACTCATGCCCCAATGATTACCCGAAGAAGCTTACAACGGGTAAGCAAGGCGAGGGAGGTCAACAAAGCTGTGCATATAATGGCGGTTTTAAGAGCTACTGTTGCACTGATCCCCCGCCGTGGAAAAATTGCAACTGGTAAGGCATCTCGAAAAAAGAAGTAAACTTCGAAGATAGTATTACTCACGACTGGAATAGGAAGACACGCCACACGAGCTGGTCTGAATGGGCGCAAGTATTGTTCGGACCTTTAACGCAAGTCTTCAAGACCTTCCAAACGGACTGTAAAACCGGATGTGACCCAGGCCAAGTTACCGTGGCCACCGACGGCTTCGCATGCAGATCGGGCACATACTCGTACTATTGCTGCGACAATCCTAACACTCCTACAGCTCCAAGTCTTCCGGAAGTCAGTCTGTGCTCAGCCCCACCTAAGTTACCGGGCAGAAATTCTCAATTGGAGCCTGGAAGTTCCAATCCCCATGTATACGTTGAGGTTGAGCAATTTGACAACGATTGCACACTACCAACCTACCAGACCGCACCCTCGAGACGGAGAATCAGAGCTGCTCGTCCTTACCAGCTTGGGTTCGCATCCAATGAAACAAATTTGGCCGGTCAAGAGATCTACTCCCCGTTGGGCATCACCTCTGGAGCAATTCTCGAAGAACGTCATTTGGAAAAACGTGGCGCACGAGACAAAGCAATGCAGCTTTGCGGTCCTGGGGGACAATCAGCTAGGCTCTACGCGCAGAATTACCCCACTTCGTCGACGGTCCTGCGCCAACCAGGCAGATTCGTCTGGGCTGTAGCCAAGCCTCTGGTTTGTGGAGCTCTCGGTGTGGCCGGTTTTACGGCTATACCCGCTAACACGGACGTTGTAACGGAACACGTATTGGAAAAGCAAGAGTTCCGTGATGCCCTTGAATGGATGACGGAGGGCAAACTTCCTAGTGGAGGGACGCTAACGGCAGGCAAATCCGCCTTTCAAGGCATCTTCGATAGCACCGGGGTGAGTGTAACGTCATATCGATTTCATCCTCATCAGCATCATCACCCTCCTCACCATGACCACCTTATCACCCTCATTATACTCATCACACTCTTCAGCGTCATCAGCGTTAGCAGCATCAGCAGCAGCGTCATCAGCATCATCAGAATTATCAGCGTCATCAGCCTCATTAGATTCATTGTCTTTACTGACTATCATCCAGATTTTCAACAACAACTGGCCCTCTCCAAACTACCCATCGCTGACTGCAGTTCGAAACTATGCTGGTACTATCGCCGACGCGTTCACAGGCCTCTTGGGTCGGACAACCGACGCTGGCTTGAACAATGCCAACTTTGATAATCTCCAAGTCTGCGACGCTGACCTCAATAGGTATAAAGAGTTTATTGTTGCAGGAAACGACTTTATAGGAACGCAAAACTGGGCCAAATATAACCCGTTAGATAGGCAAGCGATCCTTGGCGATCTGCTCGACACTTTTGCCTATAGGTCGCAATCCAATATGGTCACGTCCTACCAGAAGACCTACTCGGCCATAGCGCAACTCTGGGGCGACTTTGCCCGATACGCAGCGACGCAAGGGATAAATTACGATTTCGCTGGAGCCTGGAAAGAGATCATCCCTGATGGTCTCGCCGAGCAAGTTACCGCAACAAAGTCGGTTTTCTTGAGCTATCTCAATGACGAGATTAATTACTGGCAATCTGGCGGTGGCCTTAACGCGGGGTATTCGCCAACAGTGGTGGCGGATACGCTCAAACACTACAATGATTGGAAAAAGAACATTGATACGTTGGTCAGTCTTCCAATCAAACAAATGACGTCCTGATTCGAAAGAGGGATGGGCGAGTGCCGGCTGCGCGAATCTTCGACCTTCTGGGGACCTCCTCAGCGCTACCACAGCCTGAAACAATCCTTTACAGGTTAGTGGATGCTTCTTGCGCTCTAAAGAGGTCTTTCTTATAGAAAGGTATTATTTCAACGTACGGGCGACCCCCCCATAAGCTAGATAAAGTCGTGGCTCAGATGCGCCACGACTTCTGTCATCATGCACGACACATTCTACTTCATTTTTAGCTGTGACTATTCGCACCGGCCCTCGGGTCTCTCCACCTTGGCAATTCTTGTTCTTACTATGGCCTGCAGAAAGGACTAGCCTTAGTTTCAATCTCGTGTAGACACTTAAAATGAAACAGTAGGTCGGGCATGGGGAAGTTAAATCACAGGATGGGGCATAAGTTATTACGGGTTTATTTACTATACTTAGTTTCGCAGGCGAAGTCCCATGGTTGTGGGCAAGCGGAAGCAGCTCCGCCGTCAGCTGTACTTCGTACTTTATAGTAGAGAGTCATGCATTATTTTTGCTGCTCGTTTCCTGTTCAAGATCTGTATTTTAGCCCAGCTTATTATTAGGTATTTCAATACATGTAAAGCCAGTCACATGTTCATCTCACGTATGCTCTAACTCTCCGATCCTCACCAATTCACCTGTCTTACTCCTTCATACAACCGTCCCAGCGTCACGCCTAACAGCCTCCCCTCTGCCCTTATTGAGTAAGCTGAGAGAAGCTTCCCTATACCTTATCTCGATAGACTTGCCAATATGCCCCGTCCACAACGCGCGAAAGACGCCGATCCCTCGGACCTTTCTCACCAACAGAACGCTGCACCGCGGCCAGAAACCTCAGATGCCAAGAAACCGGACTACGGCGATCACTCAAGCACGTACTGGACTCCTGGCTGGAATTACGAGCGTTACAGCAAGGCGGGCCTTGAAGAGAAGTTAGCTCTTCCGGAAGGCGAGCTGGCGAAGATGCAGGCTGGCATGAGGGAGGTGCTCGGAGAAGATGGGCTTGTAGACTGGGCAAGGTACATCTTCGAAGAGGAGAAGAGGAGGAAAAGGGAGGAGGGCACTGCCGCCACAGGGTCGGAAGAAGCAAAGGCAGCGGAGAAAGCAACTGCTTCTGAGCCTCCTGATTTCGTGAAAGTCTGGCGGAGGCGCGCTACCGGGCAGGAATGGGGTTACGTGGCTATGCGGACCGCATGCTATGACGACGAGGACAAGTGGAACAAGTTCAAGGACCGCTTGGACAGTATTGTTGGACTTGCCTTTGAGCGAGAAAAGGACAAGCCTGGTGTGGACGAGGCAAGGGCGAAGTTTGAGATCCGTTGGGTTGAAGAATCAGGGATGAATGAAGCTAGCACTCAAGAACTTCAAGAGCGAGTATACCGTCAACTTCATCTCAGACATTGCTGATAACGCATCTAGAAAGTATAAGAGCTTATCTTCCACCATCCCGACAGGACTTCAACACTCCGTGTTTCTAAATATCACCGCCGATGTAGTTGATTCAGTACTGGAGAACGAGATCCCTACTGCCAACTCCAAATTCTGGCGCCCTGACGCACCCTTCGTGATGGCTGTATCTGAGGATTCGGATCCAGGGCTCGAGGAAGGGCACGAGGAGAGAGAATGGTTCAAGGAAACGTTCAAAGTCGCCGTTGAAGTCCTAATTGAGGAGTTCTGGGTTGTTATTGCCAGCGATATGACGCCATTGAGACGGCTTACAAGGCTCATTGGTGAAGATGATATCTGGTGGTCTTCACTTCCGTCTCCTGAAAGGATGAATAAGAGAAGACGACTGGGCTAGGACAAGAGGATGACAAAGATTGAGCATCCATGGTCGTTTTTGCGAAAATCTACAAGCAGAGGATAGAGTTAGCGACTCCAATTTGTGGGTTCTGAAAAACAAATATGTTCAGATCCGGCCTATCTCGGATTCAGATATGTCAATCCGATCCAAAACCTTAAGGGCTGAGACTGCAAACGATGAGCTGAAACATTATCTACATTGCGTAGTGCAAGGAGGCTGATTGCAGGCAGAAGCGATGAAAGTTCTCAATTGCATGACCGATGGAAAGGCTTGGAGATGAAAGGCGGGGTGACCTTGCGAGTGCTTCATAACTTGGGTTTACAAAGTCTCCCCTAATCTGGATGCCGACGCCAAACATGTAAAAGTTATTCAGAAATAAGCTACCGGCCTACTCCGCGCTCCCATCAATCAATCCACGCCTTCTCAGTGAATGCATTCCTAGGGACGTATCTTCTCCGAGCCCGGCTGAGTCCCCACATCCAGGTGCATCTCTACTCGGGCTAAAGGTTCACTCGCAGTTTCGTTGTCTGCGACACAGAGTGTTGACGGAGTGCCTGAGCACTAACGAGCGGGGCTTCCCATCAGTTGGCTACAACGCTAAAAGGACAATCGGCATGTTCTGACTGAGTTGTATCCTGGATGTCTCCTTATGGGGTTGAATTGCTCCTTTGTTCTATGCTGCACCTTGGAACTTCTGCACATGTTATCCTCGAAAGTATCGAGATAAGCCCGTGCAACTGCGACGATTTCCTCTTCAGCGGCACGGTCACCCATGAACACCGAGAAATGTCGGGGAAAAGTGAAATCCAGGAAGACTCCGGCCGGCAGTTTGATGGCTCTGAGAGGGGCTAGATTCCATTCTAGAGCCTTGCGCAGTTCTGCGGGTTTGCCCTTAGCGCGTGCAGCCCAAAACGATGGAGCACGCAGGGAGATTCGAAGTTGGCGAAGGTTACTTTGCGGGGTCGAGTAACACCGCACGAAAGCTGCAACACGGTCTTTAAAGCTCCGGAGTTCCTTACACATGGACTTTTTGAGAAAGATTCCATTTGCCGTTCGGCCATCGTACCAGTCTGGATGACGTTCAAGGCGAAAAGTCAGATGTAGAAATCTAACGGCCCGGAGGCTCAGAGGCAGAGGGGTTCCCGGTGGGAAGGTGCAATTGGCAAACGATACCGCGTTGCACTGTAGGCCGATGTGATACATCTGAGAGCCGTACCATTCCGAGAGCAGCTCTTGATATATCAGTCGATTGGTGCACAACAGCGCTGGGCAGCAGCCTTGCCCATCAGATCTCAATCGTGGTCTCCGGTTGCGAAAATTAGGGACTTCGCGATCTGGGATGAGGTAGCTGTAGATTTTTATACGCAGCTCGGCGGGGAGTGTCAAGAGTGGAGATGTCGAAATATGGGTCACCATTGTCGTCCTTGAAGTTGATCGAGCCGATGTCGTATGTTTTGGTTCTTCGAAGTTCGCAAGGCGCTGGATGATGCGGTAAACTTGTGAAGGACGGATACACCAAAGGAAGAATGATCATACTGGATCCATGACTTTATAGCAAAGTAATGGACCGAGCGTTACTCACCCGGAAGCATGCAAAAAGTAAATGCTGCTTTGACACGCTTGGCGGTTGGTGACCCGTCGAATATCAACGCAACGTCCGGCTCCACATGTCCAAGCGTTATACAGATTCTGAGGGCTTCAGCACGTGCTCCACATCTTGCTGAGCCTCATCTGTAATTGGCATCAAGGCTCAGTGGCTATTCTGATGAAACACTCTGATGGGATTTGTCCAAGTACAGTCGCAGTGAACATATCGCGATGGAGAAGGGGTGCGCTTGTCCAGCACTCAGTTAGATCAATAATCATTGACGCGTCAGAGCGTTTGGGTGGCCACAATAAGAAAGGTGCTCAACAACAAGAGGAGTGTTAATGTGCCTCTTGCATAACTATAGGAATAATTAGCATAAATTGTCGCTCCAACAAGAGTACGCTAAGCGGTGTATATCACTCGCACGTCTACAACCCCCATACGTCCAGCGCAACAAATCGTTCCGCGCAAATAATACCCCCCTCTTGTGTTCATGTTGAGCTCTTTAATATTTTACTTAATTCTATTTATCTCTAGTTAGCTCTTTATATTTTCTAATAAGTTATACTTAAACTTAATAGGATAACAGATCTTTATCTAGTTACTAGTTCCCCTTAATTTTACCTATCAAATCTAAGGTATTATTAAGTGATTTTGAAAGAGGTATTTTATTAAAAAAAAAGCTAGTT
The DNA here is from genome assembly GCA_021030975.1 of Lichenothelia convexa. Classification (NCBI taxonomy): domain Eukaryota; kingdom Fungi; phylum Ascomycota; class Dothideomycetes; order Lichenotheliales; family Lichenotheliaceae; genus Lichenothelia; species Lichenothelia convexa. The sequence continues at coordinate 45,137 of JAGFMK010000132.1, read as the reverse complement.
TTCTAGCTATTTAGGCAAATTCTAGACGACTAAGTTAAAATATAGTAAAGGTGGGAAATGTTAAGCGACAAAGTCCTGCAGAAAGTGTCCCGCGTTTTATGACCACCACCTCGGCCCTCGACTGAAGCCTTGCCTGAGCCTCAAGCTGGGTGACAGGAATCGTGGCGCCGTAGCACTGGTGATCCCCCGAGCGATTTGGCCCCGGCATTTATGTCACCAAGCTTGGCCTTCGGGCACAGCCTTGCCGTTTGTAACAGCCGCCATAAGCTGAGCCGCACTCTGCTGCTCATTCATGGAGTGAGACGGACTCAGCAACCAGCAATAACAAATGGCACTTGGTCCTTCCAAAACTGTGGTTGATTGGTCCACTGATCACGCGCTGGGAGAATACTTAGTACCTATTGACGATGGTGCGGCTGAGTGGCAAGCATGGATGCCTTGGCGAACCACCGCAATTACACTCCTACCCTCTTATATTTTGCTAGCCTGCAAGAAGCTTTACTACACTTGAGGACTTGAGATAGAGCCTGCTATACTATCGAAATGGACCCCGTATCTGTTTTGGGTTCGATCGTCGGCGTAATGACTGTTGGCCTGTCGTGGCTGTCAGGCAACAGGTTCGACAAGAATTCGATTGAAGACGCCATTGGATTTCTTGGAGCTTACGGTCCCATCCGCACTTTCAGCGTTCTCTGCCTGTTTCCGGGAACCCTTACTGCACTCACACGCATCCGAAACCAGATTCTACCTGACGACGGTCAGAGTGCACGAGCATTTAAAGCCTCATATTTATCTGATTATAATATGATTGGTGTTGCTGTAGGTCCTGCCTTTGAAGATATATTAGATGCATAGTTTGACATTTGTTCCCTGATACAGGGTGCCATAATTGCCCAAGTTGCTATCACGGCCTTCGTCTCTCTACCAAACATAGGCCAAGCGCACTGGACGGCATCCGCAGCTTTCATGATCAGCTTGATTAACGGGTTGTTGTGTGTCTATTACTCCTTTGTCGTGCAGCAAAATCTCAACAGCCGCCATGATTCTAATGTCCTGTATAAGTGGTTGACGGAACCAGTCAAAGACTTTTCGCTCGACTACATCATCCTGAGGAGATTTAAACCTGGGAAACATGCAAACGTCTGGACTCGATCTGGCAGGAAACCCTCATACCTAGCCGCTCATATACTTGACATGCCAGCAAAATTTCTAAACATGTCTGTCGGTGCTTTCCTTATCGGCCTTGGTATCTACCTGGGATACATGTTTCATGGACAAATTCCAATGGGAAGCGGGTCTCGTTCAGCTCTTGCTTTGTTAGTAACATACATTGTTGTCACATCTGCAGCAATTGTAGCGTTTTTCGGAACGGCTACCCTGAAATCGATGGAGACAGCAATGGGAGACGACTTCTTCGGCTTAGGTAGGCTTAGACCTCCACGGAGACATTCTACACAACACGCCCAAGCTGCCGACTCTGCAGCCAATGCTCCTGCCGATGTCCAGGAAAGTGCCGAGCGCGGATTGAGCCTTAACGGTCGTGAAGACCATGCTGAGGGAGTACCTCAGAGTTCGCCCGCTACAAACGAGCTCTTTGTTCTGGCACTGCAAGACAGCACACGCGCCCAGCAGCAGCTCCTGGAGGCCTACAACTTGAGGTTTGGGTCTGGCATACCCTCAGTTTGACAACGTGCAAGGCTACATTCGACTCCACTCAAGCTCTGCTCACAGGGTGTAATGCATCGAGGGACGATCCAAAGTACGGAGTTTATTGGCAGAAAGTTTGCCGGGATTGCACGTCCCCTAAGCGAGGGTATAGTAATATAGATGGGCATTATTGCAGCTAAATGAAGAGCAGCGAATGCACGGGCGGACGACCTCAATCGCACATATGCTCCGACTTATTTGGAAATTTGCTCCCGATGAACTCATTTCGGATTCTGGGCAGTAGCCGTCTACCTCCGCAAAGCCCTCATCATAACCCAATTCGAGCCATTATTCTCTTGCAATGCGAACCCAAAAAGGCGGTGCGCTGCCTATACTGCACCCGCCCTGCGGATGTTGTGAACTAGCGTTCTCGCTGTGCCGGTAACCGGACACTCAAAGAATAGGAGGCTCAAGAGCAGGAAAGTGAGGGACAAGATGATTTCTTGTGGCAACAAATTGGGCGATGATGGGACTCTTGAGGTCTACCTGAAAATCGGGAGATTGGGGATATGACAGTGCTTGGAGACTCTAGCAAGAACACGTCAGCCGAAATGCCTGTGGAAGAGTTTGCCTCAAGGTCAAAGGATTGATTTACTTGTACGACTCACCAACGTCGTCACTTGAAATTACGTCGGTTGACCTTTGCATTGAACACCACTAACTCACCGCCCCTTGTAAGGTCACTGGAAATTCGCAACTAGTTGGTGGATGGCTCGAGGCCTTGGTTCACGGGCTGATGGACTAGTAGGACGATACTGTAACATAGAGGAGCGTTATATGTATGCTGGAGCTGCAGAGCACTTACACCGTGATGACTCAAAACATCGATACGGTAATGAAGGGGCCACTGCCGGCAGGGAGTTTAGGGGGACAATGTTAAGCCAATCACCTCTCGTCAGTGAGTGGATTTCAAACTTTCAGCAATGAAAATCACATAGCGTTTGGGTATTATAAAACACAGCCTTCGGGACTCCACATTCTCTCTTCTTGCAACGTTGGTCGCTCGCTAACTTAGAAAAGCGGACTACGCCGGACACCCATGTAACTCTTTGGCCATAACTCAGTAATGAATCTGCTTCCCAGCAACTTACTTCCACAAAATATCAAAGCCTCGGCATTATCATCCAATTAGCAATTCCTTCGTCGCAGCAAGTCTCTTACAGCGGCCACAATCCTCCCATCTCGCCTACCCTCCCCCCGCTCTAAAACACTCCTAATTTCGCCCTGGACCGCCGTCCCACTCATCTCCGCCTGCCTTGCCTGCTGCGCCCTCGCCCTTCTAAGCTTCATCGCCTTGTCCTCCTCGTCCCTAGCCTCCAACTCCCTCAACCACGCCTCGTGTTTCTCCTTCGCCTTGTTTTGCGATAGCAAGCCCTCGAACTCTTTCCTCTTCTCCCGCTCTTTCGCATAGTACATTGATCCCGCTACCATGGCGATAATCGTGAAGAATTGGCCGAAGATACGCAGACGGAACATGCGCTGTGTATAGTGGTGGTCGCCGCGGCGGATGGATCTCGTCGCTTGGTAGAGCGCCCAGCATGTTACTAGTGTGCCTGGTTGTTATGTTCAGCGAGTTTAAATGATGATGGTGGGCTGGTGGCGTGGACCTAAGGGTACAAGAGGCTCTTGTTTAAGCTTTCGGGAGAGCTTCTGCCATCGGTTTTCTTCGTAGAAACCTCTGTGAGCCAGGATTAGTGGAGATGTCTCAAGCATGCCAAAGCTCTGGGAAGCACGTACGTGTTCTCATCAAAGGATGATGGAAGGCTGGTGCCAGACATTGTGGTAGTCGTTGATATGGGAGTCTCTCGCTCAGCAGGCTTCGCGATATTGTGCACCTGTCCCCTAGCGTACCCTTAGGTGTGACCTGATCACGAGTCCGAGGAGGGTATCTTGGCTAGGTATTTTCTCCTTACGCAAACCTCGAATCCAACGAGTGAAGCTGTTTCCTTTGGGAGGTCCGTTCGTAATGGGTGAAGCTGATGAAGACTACCTCATCCATCCGGCAAGATCCGTGCTGCAGATCGCGGGGAATCGTTGCGGTTGTCTGCTGTTAAAGATTGGTCTAACTCGATGAAGAGATACAATACGCCTAAAATAAAACGGTAATATCCCCAAACCTCGAATTCTGTTTACGACTTCCTCAACCCCACTTGCCTGACTGTCAACGCTCACAAACCCCTCGTCTTTACATTTTTGGCGATTGTAGACGATCAAATGTGTGCGTGAGAATGTCAACATCACCAATGCCCAATGGCGTCCATACACCGCGAACGCCCTCTATAACAGGGCTGGCGCTCACCGAATACACCGCGAATCCCTCACCTCCATCTGGCAATGCGAAAGCAAAGACGCGATCTCTCGTCCCCGAACAATATCTTCTACCGAATGGTTATCCAGATGTATCCTCGATCCTACTGCGATCAGTCAAACCGGTCTGACTGTTCTCGCAGTACCTGCGGCTTATCCTCACATCCCGGGTCTATGAAGTTGTCCATGGGGAGACGCCTCTTACACATGCATTGAACCTGAGTAACCGGCTAGAATGCCAGGTTCTACTGAAGAGGGAAGATCTATTGCCTGTTTTCAGCTTCAAGCTGAGAGGAGCGTACAATAAGATGGCTCATTTGTCTCCCGAGGAGCGATGGAAGGGTGTCATTGCGTGCTCAGCTGGTATGGCTAATCATTGCCGTCTCGGGGAATAACTGTGTCTGACCGGATGAAAGGAAACCACGCTCAAGGCGTAGCATATTCCGCGAGGAAGCTCAAAATACCCGCAACGATCGTGATGCCCTCAGGGACCCCCGACATCAAGCACAAGAATGTCTCCAGACTCGGTGGCTCGGTTGTGCTTTACGGCGAAGACTTCGATGAGGCGAAGGCGGAAGCCGCAAGATTGGAAAAGTTTCACGGTCTCACGAATATTGCCCCATTTGACGATCCTTACGTTATTGCTGGTCAAGGCACGATCGGCATGGAAATCCTGCGGCAAACCAATCTTCAAGAGCTAGAAGCAGTGTTCTGCTGCGTCGGTGGCGGCGGTCTCATTGCGGGGATCGGTGTGTACATCAAGCGAATAGCACCGCACGTCAAAATCATCGGTGTAGAGACTTACGATGCGAATGCAATGGTACAATCCCTAAAACGGGGTCACCGTGTAGTGCTGAAAGACGTCGGTCTCTTCGCAGACGGTGCAGCTGTGAAGACAGTCGGGGAAGAGACCTTCCGTGTCTGTTCGGAGGTGGTAGATGATATCATCCAAGTGACCACAGACGAGACATGTGCTGCGATCAAGGATGTCTTCGAAGACACACGCTCCATAGTCGAACCCGCCGGCGCACTGGCCCTCGCTGGACTGAAGAAGTACGTCGCCAGTAACCCGTCACCGAAAGCTTCACGTCAACTCGTAGCCATTGCATCAGGAGCAAACATGAACTTCGACCGGCTGCGCTTTGTAGCAGAACGTGCAGCTTTGGGAGAGAAGAAAGAAGCCTTGCTCGGAGTCACCCTCCCTGAAAGACCAGGCGCCTTTGCTGCGCTCATCAAGGCAGTCCACCCCATGGCCGTCACGGAATTCAGTTACCGCTATGCTGGACCTGTTTCGGGGCAAGTAATGATAGGCGTCTCCCTGAACTCTGCAACCCGAGATCACGATCTCGGGGTCCTCCTAGACCGGTTAGCCAACGACGGTATGCCGGCTGTAGATCTCTCAGACAACGAACTTGCAAAGTCCCATATCCGGTACCTGGTTGGTGGACGAAGCAGTGTGCAAGACGAGAGACTGTTCATGTTCGAGTTTCCTGAGCGGCAAGGTGCGCTGTTCAAGTTTTTAACCACGCTGCAGCCGGGCTTCAATATCAGTCTGTTTCATTATAGGAACCACGGTGGTGATCTCGGCAGAGTGCTGGCTGGTATTCAGTGTCCCGATAGCGAAGAGGAGAAGTTGAAGAGTTTCTTGACGGAGATTGCATATCCGTTCGAAGAGCAGACGGGAAATCTGGCTTATAAGATGTTTATGCGGGAGTAGAATATCTCCTCAAAGTCCGTCACAACTTTCATCGGACATATACCGGCAAATCTGCCCATTCTTGTGGAGGAGAATATTCGCGCCGCCAATGACGAAAGGGTAGCAAGAATCCTGAATTTGGGTGTGGTACTCGCAGCTTTATACCTACGATTCACTATTTGCGATAGACATTTAGACAGAAGAAAGATTTGGGACCAGCTTGCATCGGCTCTCTCAATACATCATCGGTTCAGGACCTTTTCTGAACTCCGGGTGATCCGACATGACCTGTAAGGAACTCCTTTCCGCCTTTCACGTTCCGACATATGCTTTAAGCTAGACATAATAAGATTATCCTCTTTACCCATGCACCTATCTTCAGACGTCCTCTTCATTACCATGAGCATGTGCTATCAGGAGCCACTCCACCAAGGAAGCCAAAATTCGTCTTCATTTGTCCGAAAAGAAAGCCAGTATACTCAGTAAGCGGAATAGAATTCACCTTCGTCGTCGAGTGCAATCCGCAGCTGGGCATTTCCAAGCTTAAGGATCTCTTCACAATCATGCCTGCAGGGTCATGTTGTTTCCTCTCTTCACTAATTTGTGCCAATTGTTTCCGGCACCTCAGGTTCCAAAGGTGACATCCTGCGCGGTCAAAGGTATATAATCGTGCCGTCAGTTACGATGATCACAATAGCTATAGCGGAATTCGGGAAGGCTTTCCCAATCGTGGGCGTTCAGAATGAGAATCGATTCTCCAGGCTGTGTCTAGGCGCGTATACCGCTAATTCCCTTTGTTGTGCTGATGTAAAATTCATACCGTGATGGGCATAGCAAGCTAGACATGTGATGATAACCAATTCACAGTGATGATAACGCATTTTGCAACACTTGATGACGATAATACTCTGCTGATGATGACTACAACTACATCATGCTTAGTATGCTGATCAGCACAAGAAACAACCGGCGACTGCCTAGATTCGGACTTTTGTTAGAGGACTGATGAACCCGGCGCAAAAGTGCAGATCTGTCGGATGTGCTTGACAGATGTCTTGAGGTCCGCTACGCAGCCCCAATGTTTGGAGTTTCGACGATTTTATAGCCCTTGAGTTCTGCGAACATAGTTTTTGAGTTTAAGAACTTACTCAATGGTAATACAGACCGTAAGCGCCGACCCGTTGACCTTTTCTTATGGAAATTTAAAGACTGGTACCTGGCAAACACAGTTAACAACAAGCGCAAAGGCTGAGCTGGATAATTTCCATTAAGCAGTCCAACTTATAGGCAGTGATCATCGCTGTTGACTCCACTACTACATTCGTCACAATATTGTCACGTGAAGTGGTTTAGATTGCAGCACTATTTCAATGGGGGCGCGTTCGCGGTTCTGCTTTAAGATCGTGCACTCCTGGCACGTCAAAATCAAAGTTTGAGCGCTGGGGCGATCTTTGCATAGTGTAACACTTGCCCTTAAGTTTCCCGAGCAACAGCTTTTGGTTAGGGCACTGGAAACTACGTGGGCGCTATGGACGTCACAATATATAGTCCGCTACCGTGGACGAACACAGTCGCAGCATTACTATTTCGCTGGCAAGCTTGTGGAAACACATGCCTGGCAACAAGTACAGTGCACCTCCAGGTCCTGACATGTCGAAAAGCCATAGAGAAAGCAGTATGGTGCAATCATCTCGAATGTCCAGGGGATGCGGCACGGCGCCATTTTTCCATCGTCCGTACGGCCTTACGAAGCTCTTAGCCACGTTGTTGAACCCTTTGCATTTCTCCTAGGGCTACATGCTACTAACGCGGTAAGTCATGGTTGAAGCAAGTTACGTTCCAGAATCTGACCAGGAATGAAGTGCAGGTAGATCACCGTGACAATACCCAGCAAGCCGACAACTCGTCACTGGGATTTACTCGATTTCTTCAAGTACTTTTTTTCGGAACCGCCTTTGGTCTGGTCGGATTCAGCATTGGCGGCATAGTCTGCGGCGCTTCAGGGCTTTTTTCTCATGCGTCAGAAACTTGAACTGGCCGAGCACTTGGTATATGGGCGTGTTCGCAGTCGGGTTCATTGCCGGCCTGGCTTTTCTTAGGTTATCACTGGAACTGTACAGGAGGCAGCATGCAGGGGGACAAAACAACACACGTTGAGCCGAAGAATCATAAACTGTGCAAGCTGATGATGATTGCAGTGGTAGTGTACAGCTTGTCATGATGATCATATTATCCGCTGGTGACAGTTACAATAATATTCCGTGCGATCAAGCATCATCATCATTAGGAAGTTCGTATGCACCGGCGTCTTGGAGAAAGCTTAATACCGGGATCAACTTAATCTGCTCTCTAAATCAGGGTAAAAGTCTTCGTCTTAAGATATCGTGTAACACTTGTCCATGCAAATGTCCTGGGTGTCTGTCTACAACCTCAGAAGCTGTGGCATTCGGTGGTAAAGTTGCAGCACGATGGCGCTTCTACGCTCAGGCGCTCTTCGAACCACATCTAGGGTAAAGTATGCTCAAGGAACTGTTCTTGTTCTTCTTCTGTGTAGAAACGTTGCCGCTTGATGGGGCGTTTGACTTCCAAGCATCTGCTCTCGCTTGCGACTCTGATCGAGGACTTCTCTGCCGCTTGTGGGGTTACCAGCTAGATGCTTCGAACTCTCGTCCATCGGCTTTCGTAGCTTTTCGCTATCATATTGAATTATTAGGCAACATACGGAAGCTCGCCTACTGGGCCGGTCATGGTTCTCTGGATTGGCTTTGACCTTCCGTGTGAAGCAATAACTGCATTGAACTCATAGAGAAACATCACTATGATCATCTTGCCCATGATAAACGGAATCAATCTACTTGCTTGACGTGACAAGTGCCATTTGTATGACATCGGTCTCACTAGTGCAACTGTTTCCACGCTCTAAAGTAGACTTTTGCTAGCTCTTCCGTTCGCTAGAGGGCAGTTGTACGTTTTTCATATGACTTGGGTACCTTTTACTCAAGTATAGTCTCAATTATTTCCAATATTTGGAAGATCGTCACGCGGTTTATTACGTAGTTCAGAAGTTGCACAAGCCTAATGTTTAACGGGTTCGAAAGAACCGTAAAGTGTGGATCCCCGCATTCTCTGGGCTTGGTTCTCGCAGTAAGTCTAAGTTTGAGTTCCGCGGACTGCTAAGTACATTGTCTCTGCTTTTCGAGAACTGGATACGTAAACTCTATCGGAACAGCAGGAATCGCGAGTAGCGACTGTTACCAGTTTCATAAAGGGAGAGACATCAGGGCCATAGCTCGATTGCCAGCAATACAGCTATCATCCTGAGCGCCCAGATGAAGATGGTCGTAAGGATAAGAAAGAGAGCACACTGTGTTAACCTCATGACAAACATGCACGCGATGGGTAAAAATAAAGGGAGACTGTGTCCAATGACCGCTGTGAAATAAAGGAAGGGTGATTTTGGTACTTCACGTTCGAATTCGTGTTCTCATCAATGCTCTCATTTACCGTCAGCATGTTCGTAGCACGGGAACCAACAGTTGAACGTTTGCGTCGACCCCGACGTTGAGACCCTGCAAAACCGGTTCCCTTGCCCATCGTTGGTAGCGGGACCTCTGCCGTTCCCCGTTGTCTCGGAGTCCCACTGGTAGTAATTGGCGTTGGTGTTCTGACCGCTGGGCGCGTAAGTGAAGCCGAGCTTCGTGCCAAAGTTGCCCTGCTTCTGGATTTGGGGGTCGTTGGGAAGCCCCTCGAGATCGCAGGTCCCTGTGCTTCCGGTGATGGAGCATGATGTGTTCTGCGAAACTTCGGTATTAGACCAATCGAAGAGCTCAATGTTCTTGAAATCATTGTCGCCGTCACGAGTGAGCTCGACACTGCACTGGAAGATGTCCTTGTAGACCGTGTGTTGAAGCGCATAGTGATTGTCAGTACCCTCGGGCTCGTATCCGGAACTGATCTTGCCGTTCTGGGTTTTCTTTACAGTCATAGCGAACTGGTAGCCGTCGTTGCCGCAATCGAATTGACCTTGACTAATCGGAATGCAAAAGGGGACCTTGCTTTTATCAGCGGTGGTGACGTCGAAATCCACACGGAAGTAATCTCCCCGAGACATACGCCCTATTGGCCTTCCAGGGTAGTTGCCCCGGTCTCCGAAAAAGTTGCCAAGTTTTGCGCCAAGGGATCCGTTTTCTCCCCCTGGCATGCACCGCAGGCTGTTCTTGTTCACTTTGTTGTCAAAAGATTGCTGTTGAGAGGCGGCAGGAGGCCATTCATCGCACTGGTAGCCTCTCGCTTGAGACTGGTCGTCGATAAACTTCTGGCTGAAAGGGAAATTGCCACAGACGCTTCCGCCTCGGACGCCAGGAAACCCCCCGCTTTGGGCCTGACAACCAGATTCGTACCGGTTGCGATCGTTTTCGCCGTTATTACCATTGAGGCCGATGTAGGTGATTTTGTTCGCGTCTGGATCGTTGCGAGCATTGCAGTTGATATAGTAGCAGGCGTTGTTGCAGGCTCCTTCAGCGTTTCGACAGTCCACTTTGTAAGTGCCGAAGTCCCTTGGCGCACGCGGGACGAGCATGCGGTTGGCTCGTCCGGGGCCATAAAAATTGCCAACGCCCAAATGGTCACTGTCAGCCCCAAGACACAAAGCTGCTGGCACAAGAGTAGCAACAGTCAAGATATTCCACATATTGATGATGGATGAATCCGAACGTAATAGAGAAGCTTAGAAGAAGCTGACGATAAGAGGATCAGAAAAGGCCGTAGCTTAGCAGAGTCTATGAGATGAAGTGGTGGCAGGACGAGCTCGGTTGCCTACTGAGTGTTGAACGGCTTTAGGAGAGTTCACGCTTACCTTTATACCGGCCAGTCACCCAGCCTCAGCATGGCAGCCGGAGACGGGTCATCAGGCTGGTGAGGATAGCGCGGCAACAAGACATATCCAACGAGGTGAAAGTGGGACACGTGGGCCAACAGCTCTCGAAGAACCGGCACAGCCTCGAACGTAGGGGATTAAGTTGTTCTCCATCATCCGGCAGCCGCTGCATTCCTGTTTCCAACACTTTGGGTCAGAGCCGGCTGTGCAATGTATCCTAGCGTGGTGACACAAAGTACATGGAGGTCGGTGTGCACTACCTTAAGCATTGTTTCAGGATGTTGGCGGTCGTCACAGAAAGAGATGAAGTGTGTTCGGCTGCCTGCCACAAAATGCAGAATCGCGGCTGTGGATTTTGTCTTTCATCTTCCAGCACTTGTAGAGATCTCGACATACCCGATAGAGTTGTTTTCCGACCTGGCATATTTCTGTGGTCCATTTGAGTCTTGCTTTTGACAGAAAGACTTGTACTTTCCAACACCTACAACGAGCCTCCATTGGTAGAACTGTACTCCATGTTCCCGGCATGTTTTCGCTTCTATGCACAAGGTAGGTGCTGGCTTCCTGCGCAGCTTCATTTTTCCAGGGAGTCTTGGAGGGCTTAGGAGTCCGAGGGAGCCCACACTTGTCTGCTTCTATATTTGACATATTACAGCCTTGTGCTTATGGTACACTGACTTTCAACTGCGTCAAAAGAAGTTAACGCCTCCAGACAAGGCTCTGTATCCGCGTGCGTTAAAAATAGGTCTTCAATAACTCTGCCGTGCGGACAGAGGTCGTTGACCATATCCTACACCGCTCATCATGGTTCCCTCCTCTAGTGGGCAGGATTGCCATCGATGTATTAGACACTCTACGTGCGCCAAGAGGTGCTTCGCCCACAAGCAGACCCAAACGTTGGTTTAGGCGGCTGAAGAAGCCAACAGTTGCTTCAGCTCGTTGGATGCGAGCTGGACTTCAATCGATCTCTTCTGGCAGGTGCCAGCATCACCTTTGGGTTGCGGAAGTGAGTTCTTACAACTATTGCTCTAGACTCGAACTTGATCAGACGTACAAGTGACCGAGAGCCCTCAGCTGAAGCAAGGTGCAGGGTGGTAAGATCAACGGGGGCGCAGTTGCGGATGCCTGTGATAACCGGTTGCCTTTCCGGGCTGTGCTGAATTCTTCGTACCTAAGTGACTTCTAATGCCCAGTGGCTCGTCCCGCTTACTTGATGTGTCCTATTTCCTCAGCGACAACGGTTGTGCTCCTGACGCGTCGTGCACTTTCAGCTGCAGGTGGAGGTTAAACCACGCTGACAAGCATTCTGCATGAGATGGGGTGACGTCATATGCTATTCTAGGGTTTGACGGCTGTGGAAACTCCGACAAGACATGTGTTATGGTCGTAGACAAATCTACAGGTATTTCCTGCAAAAAGTCGTCCAAGAATCACACACACCAGCAGCTAACTATGTCGACCCCAGAACCGCCTTATGCTCTGTTCGTAACCGCGAAAGACGTGGACACTGACGTGAGTTCCCCTTGGTCTCCTATTATGTGAGGTTCATCCACCGCTAACGATGAGAGGATAGTATATCAACGATGTTCTCACTCGAGCGTGGCAAGGTGACTTCGAAGCTGCATGGGAATTGTGGGTAGCAACCGACGAGTACAAGGATGCACCAAAGGAAAGAGACGACAACCAACTGAGCGAGGGCAGCCAGGCGCCCATCTCCGCAGACTTCAGATCTCCATTCATAGGAAAGCGGTTAGAGGAGTGCGCGCAGTGGCTGCAGCGTGCTTCAGAGGATGTAGCGCTGAACCGGGATTATTTCACCGCCTTGGACGAGCATTCGAAGGAGGATGACACCGTGCTGCTTTGTCGTACCGTCGCGTCAGACGAGTCTGGTAACGTGTCATTGCAGTATTTTCCTGTACCGACTGGGAATGCGGTTGTGGACATGTTGACATCGCTTGGTTTGGTATTCGACGAGAAGCTGCAGAATTATCAACGCCAGCGTATGGAGGACGGAAAACCGGACAGGAGTAAGGGCGAGCCATACTCAGGGCATTGAGTACAGTTAGCTAGTCTGTCTTTTGGTGCTCTTGTACCTGGAAGTAAATACATGAGATGCGTGCGGAAGGCTGTGAAGCCAGCTCGATTTGGTGTTCGACGAGAAGCTGCAAAATTATCAAAGCCAGCGTATGGAGGACGGAAAACCGGATAGAAGTAAGGGCGAGCCATACTCAGGGCATTGAATACAGTTAGCTAATTCTATCTTTTTGTGCTCTTGTACCTGGAAATGAATATATGGAATGCGGGCGGAAGGCTGAAAAGCCAGCTCGATTTGGTGTTCGACGAGAAGCTGGAGAATTATCGACGCCAGCGGATGCAGGATGGCAAACCGGATAGGAGTAAGGGCGCCCCACTCCGGGCATTGAATACAGTTAGCTAGTCTATTCTTTGGTGCTCTTTGTATCTGAAAAGCGATACACAGAATGCGAGCGGGAGGCAGTAAAGCCAGCGACAGGCTATAATACAGTGAAAGCAAATTAATCGACGAGCAAGCTTTGCAGCCTCGCTTCTGTTGAAATGACCTACCAGAAACACGTATTAGTTTGTATACCCAGCGGCGGAAGCAGGAATGTGAACATACCTCAAGAGCCTGCTTGACTTCCAACACCTTCCTCACTTCCTGCAACCAATCTTTACTTAGAGTTTTCGCCCAGCCATGCAGCCCATTCATTTCCCTGGCCGCCTCGTCCAAGTTCCCCTCTTCCAGCAAGGTTTGCGTTCTGGTAAGGACACTCTCCACGTCATCGCCAACAGCAAGGCCTGTCTTCTTGAACAGCATCTTACTCAACACGAAACTCGCAGCGTGGCTGGCTACACCGGCATTTTCCGGCAGCAGGGCGGCTTTGCGGACCTCGCCCGCCACACGTCTGAACCGATCAATGAGCTGTGCTGGTGTGGGGACACCGCGCACGTAGATTTCAGGAGGGATAGAAGAAACAGCGGCATCAATGACGGGGTCGTTTGTCGCGATTTCCTTGACAGCCACAAGCTCGTTCACGAACGGCTGCGGCAGAGGTGATTCCTCTACCTTGGAGCGCACAGCGTCAACCGCGACGTGCAAATGCTGCGTTTGCAGATTGGCATCCACAATCTCATTCCATCCAGTTGTCAGCTTCTCTAAGTCCTCGACTTCGGAAGAAAGCTCGTTCAGTTTGCCGAGACGACCGCCACGCTCAGTCTCTACCAAATTCTGCACCTCCGAAGCGAAATGTCGTTTGAGCTGGATAGCCTCCTCAAGGAGTTGGTTCTTCAATCGTTGCTCCGAGAGCTTACGCTCAGCTTCAAGTTCGCTGTTTAGCTTATCCTGATAGCTTTTTGCCAACTTTTCGCGCTCGGATTCGTACTCCTCCCTCCAGCGAGCTTCTTGCTCGTGCATTTCGTTCTCAAGGCGCTGGACCAGCTTCTTAGCGGCATCGTCGAATTCCGCATGCGTCTGTTGTAACTTGTCCTCTGAAATCTTCTGTTCTTGTGCCTTCAGCGTGGCGATGTCAGCAGCCACACGCGTAAGATCGCCCTTGGCTTTTGTAATGGTGGTGGAGTACTTGTTTGCGGCATTATCAGAATTCACTACCGTAATGATGTCGTTAAGGATCTTGGCAACTTCCTGTACGATTGGCTCTTGGGCACCTTCGATATTGATCGGATCTAGTAATGTTGCTGCAGGAAGAGCAACGGCTTGCTGAGGTTCTTCTTTAGGAGTGTCCGCTGGTTTAGCGCCTTGTCGCTCAGCTTTCGCTTGTGCTTCGGACTTTGTAGGTGGCTCAGACGGAGGTGGAGGATCTTTCTTCGTTCCTGGTGCCGCTTTTGGTGCGGCAGCTGGAGGTGGAGCTCCCTCCTTCGCCCGTTGAACCCTCTTTGCAGTCTCCTCATTCGCCTCTATGGCGCTGACATGCGGCCCTTTAGTACCTAAATCGCTAACTGTCTTTGGCTCCTGCGCTAGCCTAGGTCCCACCCCGGCCCTGCTAGGTATCGTGACCTTATTCTCACCTCGAACCTGCGGATAAGCTCGCGAAGGACCGGAGCCATCTGGGAATCGTTTTCGAAATGCGCGCTCTTCAAAGTATAGGACCGCGTCTTCCCCAAAGGGTATGTACTCAGTGAAGAAGTCATGGAAATTATCCGAGACAAGGGAGTAGTAAACTCCGCCAGCGTAGCTCAAGCCTGTCAGAACGAACAACCATAGTAGAAAGCGGCGGAAGCGACGTGGTCTTCGCTTTGGTGCTGGTGGTGGAGGAGAGGGAGGGGGAAGTGGAGGAGGAGCTGCAGTTGCTGTGCCGGTACCAGTCGGCGCGAAAGGAGGAGGAATGGATGTCGGCGGTGTTGTTTGCACTTTTGGTGGAGACGGCGGAAGCCTAGGCACATTTTCTGGCGCGATAATAGGAATTGAAGACGGAGTCGCGGGTGTTAGAGGATTGGCGGGAGTCAGAGGAGTCGACGAGATCGTAGGTATCCTGGTAGTTGCCGCAGCCGGAGCATCTGGGACTGGAGGAACAATTGCATCGTCGACTTTCTTGTCTGCAAAGTGCCGCTGAAGATCGGTTAGCATGAGGAGCATTCGGTGAGCTGAGGACGCAGTCTGCAAGCTCATCATACCTGCCAGCTGTTGGGAACAGCTCTACTCTGCTGTGCTGCAAGCCATTGAGAGCGACCCGTCACAGCTCGAGCCCCTGCAGTGCTCCTCCAAAGCGGGACTCGCAGCATAACGAGCTGCTCGAAGGCGTGGAGAAACTCAACACTCCGCTGAGAGTTGTTGTTGCTGTCCGCGTATCGCTGAATTTCACGAGAGGTTGCGCATGGACAAACTCACAAACATGCCAAGGCGTTAGGAAGCACGTGCTCTGCTCCACCGAGCTCCTCTAACCGTTACTTTCTACCCATTCATGTCATTGCACACAGCACATGAGGTATTTCAGGCTACATTCGAAAGGAATGTGGACTCAGATAGTCTAATGCTATGGAGACTTCTAAACATTGACATGCCGGGATCTGCTGCACTCCGCTGAAAAATTAGTCACATAGGCAGTAATTTATTCTATCCGCTTTTTGCCCTCCTCAAGATATCCTAACCTGACATCACTTTTACCTCTCTGATGTCCGATCAATGATCCAATAAGCGGGTCTTTGCTTAATCGGCCCATTGCGTCTTGGTAGGCTTCCGCCGCAAACGCCGGCGTGTTAAGCTTGGGCCAGTTCACCTAGTCATGATTAGGAAGAACCGAGAACAACGAGGTGAGGAAGACTTACGTAGAGCGTGCCGTTGGACCTCAGAAAATTTGCAGAGTATGCAAACAACGCCATGAAGATAACTATGCATATCCGTAACGGCCACAAAACCGAATCAGGTACTTGTCGGCTGAACAAGGATATAAAAACAAACAGAAGGCTTGCCACCATAATATAAGGTATTGATTGAATCAGAACAGGTCGTCGATCAGCAAATTGGCCGCTGCCGAAGTCGGACATCGAGGGTACGTAAGCACCGAGGAAGAGATCGAAGGCGTCCTGGCGAGGACCATCCGAGAAGTTGTTCCTCATATATCTGGTGATGGAGTTGTTAAGATCCTGAATCATGCCAGCTCTCGTTCGGTTCCCGGTTCTCGTGAAGTCAGTCTTTAACGCGCCGGTGCCTGAGTAAGATTTGGACACCACATCCGCGTTGTCTGCCCACACGTTGCGGAACATGTGCTCGAACTGTTTGTCCTCCTGCGCTGCTTCGCCGGGTCGCAACACTCCTACGTCTTGCAGCATTCGGCTGAGCGCATAGCGGCCAAGCATGCTTTGAACGAGATTCGTGCGATCAAGGCAGTCCATGCAATTGGTACGAACCACGCCTCTTTGCAGTCTGCGGACTTCCATCCGCCCAGACTTATCGCCAGGCATGTCCACTCCATGGAAGTATTGTTGCGCTTGCAGCAGCCCTTCCAGCTGATCCAGCAAGAGCTGGGCACGATGCCATCTCAGCCCCTTGGTTTCGTTGTGGAAGTCGAAGTACACATAATGAAGCCGATCATACTGCTGTTTTGCCTGGTCTGGCTCCACGACATGGAACTTTTCACTTGTCCTATGATCCCCTTCCTCATTTTCAACGTGAGAAGGATTGAGCAGCTTGACCATCTGCTCGTAGGCTTCCTTAACCCGCCTTTCGCGTCCTTTCTGGTTAACCAGGTTCACGAGGTAATTATCTCCATACAGCCGGATCTGTTCGTCAAAGTGCCGCTTCGCTGCGTTCACAGCACTTTCGACACCACGTATCTGCAGCGATGGCGTGTATTTTAGTGTGTTGACCTCTGCCCAGTAGACCGGAACGCTTCCTCTTGTCTGCACGTAGGAGAGTACATGGACCTCCTGGCTCTGTTTGATATCTCGCGGCGCACCATCTCCATAACCACCAAGCCCGCCTGAGGCCTGATCATTCAGAATAATTACTTGCTCAGTTTCGTTGAAGTTCGAGACGTGTCCGTACTCGTCGATGCCCCGAGAGAAGTATCTTGTACCTGCCCTATGCCGTGATCTCCGGGTGATGAGAACAAACGTCAGGGGCTGGCCCTTCACAGAGGTGTTCGTGATGCGCATCATCCCGAACATTACCGGCAGTATGTACGGGTCTACGCCCGGCTGTTCTTGTCCTGGAACCGCTCTGCCTGAGCCTCGACGTGCCCCAACACGCAGATTGATGAAGTCTGTCTGGACAAACCGATTCCAGAAGAAGCGATCGTCGGCACGCTTCCATAGTGGTGCGGATAGGTCGCTCTGTGCTTGACGTTGGAAGCTGTTGGTTACGTCAAAGGTGTAGGAGAAATACATTGGACCCGAGTTGAGTAAACTCTTGACTAATGCAAGGTAGGTGTCTTCATCGGCATCGTGAAGTGGACGTTCGCGGAGAGGCAGGAATTCAGTTGCAGCAACTCTGTATACCATATGTCCTTTCAGGCGGCCCATCGGTTGAGCTTTCGTGATTACAATGATATACTTATCTAGGTTTAATGTTAACCTCCGAATTCATGTATCGAATGTAGTTCGTCTATACCCAAGCGCAGCCGGATGATGCCCAGAATACCAGCAATGCTGGACACGCGTTTAGCACCAAGGATGTTGCCATCATTCAGACGCAAATCTCCAGACGGTCTGTCCACTACTAGTGTTGGAGCTGTCGGAGCTGACGGAGACGTAAAGGCGTAGTGGGATGCTGAGGCATGGACGTTGATGTCCCGGAACGGTAGAATATTCGCCATACGGGCGTAGAGTTGTATTAAGTATTTGGGAGAATTCGGGGCGCAAGAGGCGCAGAGCTATCTGAATGGGTCCATCACTGCGGTCAACTTCTGCATCCAAGCCCTAGAGAAAGCTGTTGTGATAGACCCCCAGGCGTGCTGGGTAGGACTTGACATTCTTGGCGAGGCCTCGGAGGGTGCGGTACGGCGCGGTGACGCCAGATTGTGGCTCAGTAATTGTGGCTGGGATTCGATTCGTCGCCTTGTGACGAGCGTCTTTAATCGTGTTGCCTTTGAACTCTCAACGCTTAGACAACACAATCTCCTTGCGGCCTCCATCGCTGAGAACGTACTCCAACGCACAATTCAACTTTACCTTTTGAAAGCCGCCAGTACTACTTTGCCTGGAACACCACCTTCGTCCTTGAGCGCTCTAGACGATACCCGACCATGACTTCCAGGCTGCAGGCTGGCGGCCGACCTGGAGGCTCCCGCTTTGCTCAGTTCAAATTGGTTCTTCTTGGTGAGTGTTTTCAATATGGGTGCGCCTTACATGGTCGGAAGTACTGACCGCTCTCCAGGCGAGTCCGCTGTCGGAAAGGTTAGTCCCATGGGGTAATGAAGCAGTCGTATCGCTGACCTGACAAACGCCAGAGTTCACTTGTGCTACGATTCGTCAAGGTAAACCGCGTACTCCTTCGAATATCGCTGAGAGCATGGCGCTGATGTCGCGCCCTTCTGTAGGATCAATTCGATGACTACCGAGAGTCCACCATCGGCGCGGCTTTCCTCACACAAACAATTACACTCGACGAGAACACAACGGTCAAGTTTGAGATATGGGATACGGCAGGTCAGGAACGATACAAATCGCTTGCTCCAATGTATTACCGGAATGCGAATTGTGCGGTAGTTGTCTACGATATAACTCAAGCTGTAAGTGACAGCGCAGGAAGCATCATCTGAAGAAATGTTTACTGATGGGCATTAGTCATCGCTGGACAAAGCAAAGGCCTGGGTGAAGGAACTTCAACGGCAAGCCAATGAAAACATCATTATCGCTCTCGCTGGCAACAAGCTCGACCTTGTCACAGAAAGCCCGGATAAGCGTGTAATACAGACTGCGGACGCCGAGCAGTACGCTAGAGAAGCAGGGTTACTATTCTTCGAAACCTCTGCAAAAACCGCAGAGAATGTGAAGGAGCTATTCACCGCCATTGCCAGGAAACTACCGATCGACCAAGCAGGACCGCGAGGCATGCGAGCGGGCCCTCGGCCAGGTGTGGATCTTCGACCAGAGGCTTCAAACACACAGGGTGCTAGCGGCTGCAATTGTTAAGAGTATTTCCGGATAGATTGATTGAAAGCGTTCATTGTTGTGTTTGTTTCGGACCAGCCCCTTTCCGGTTTCTTGGGCTGGCGACATCCATGGGAGGTACAGGTAGGCGTCAAGTTGGTCGGGGTCAATCAGCACTTGACGATAATCAATACTGTAATATTAAGCTCGCAAGGTCTTTCTCTTAGAACATGCTCAAGACGCCTATTATGCATGCTCAATCAAATCGCTCACACCCGTTGACACTTTCAAATGACCTTGCGTGCTTGGCGCCCGGTTACAAACTTCCTTCTCTATAAAAATAACTTTAGGCTATATTAAGTAGTATAAAAGGATACGAGAATAATTATACTTACTAAAATTATTACTAGATTAAGCCTTTCGATAAGTCTAGTATTTGGAGCTCGACAGCCTCCCGACATTCCGACCTGGTCCGATTCCCCCAGTGAGTATAGGAGGGACCAACCCCCTTGGTCGCTATCAACGCCTTTCCTATCTTAGGTACCCTTTATACAGCCTCTTTTTTGGATACTACCTATTAACCTCTAAGATCCGTAATAGCTTTGAGTCACTTTAAGACCTTCCGTAATTTCTCTAACGTTATAACATCGGGAAATGTCGCCGCACTTTTGTCTTTTTTGTTTAACGCAAGACGAAATAAACACCTAATAACAATTCCATAGTCCAGCTTAACTTTTTGCTCGGTTCACAATGTCCGCAAACAACTACGAGCTCCTTGATAAAGGATACACAGCCACCGTGTATCGTATTCCAGGCACGCAGAGAGTGTGCAAATCATTCTTGGACAGCTGTATAAACACCCATTTCCCGGTCGAGGTAGAGGCCTACGAACGGTTCACGGCGCGTGGTCACCCTGCGAGCATCCCGAAATACTACGGTGTCGACAAAGACGATCCCGCTGGTGTTGTTCTAGAGTTGGCTGAGAATGGCAACCTGTACAAGTATCTGTGGGACAGTAAAATATACGGCAAACCCTCTCGGGACGCCTTATACCGCTGGGCACGGCAGGCGGCAGAGGCACTTACGTTTGCGCACTCATGCGGGGTTATGCATTCCGACATCCACTGTGTGAATTTTCTCCTCGACGAGAACCTCGATCTTCAAGTCGCAGATTTCGCAGGTGCGTCGATCGACGGGGGGAGATCGTGGTCATCCTATCGCCTCACGCACCGGCTGTTTGACGCGGAGGGAAAAGACATCCCGCGTATGGGAATCACGCCGGCGTGCGAGATTTTTGGCCTCGGCTCGGCGCTATACTACATGGTCGCAGGGCATGATGTCTTCCCAGAACTGGATCAAACTCGTGACCGAGCGGAGATCATACGGCGTCTTCAGGAGAAGAAGTTTCCCGACACCAGCGAGCTCACGGTTTTGGGCTCTGTGATTATGAAATGCTGGAATCTTGGGTATGACTCTATGGCGGATGTTATAGATGGCATCGATGCTGAGAGCTCGACGAAGCAGTACTAGTTGTTAAATCTGAAAACACAACTTGCGTATATCAACATTATAGTTACTATCTTAGCCTTTGAGTCCGTCCGTCGTAGTTGGGTATTTTGGAATAGAGAGATTAAGAGCGTTCATTGCTGTTTTCGGTTTTCGATCAGCCCCGTTTCAGTTTCCTATGCTTGGCGCTGTTCATCTAGGAGGTACAGGTAGGCGTCAAGTTGGTTGGTCTCATCAGTATTGACGATGATTAATACTGTAATATCAAGTTCGCAGGGTGTTCCTCTAGGCGCTAGGACATGCTCAAGACGCCTGTTATGCATGCTCAATCAAGTCGCTCATACCGGCCGTTGCCATCTTTCGAATGACCTTGCGTGCCTGGTGCCCGGTTACAATACTTTTCTCTCCATGGGGCTTGATCTCTGCCATCTCTCCAACTCTCACGTCCCCCATAAATGACGTCGCAGTGTGGAGACTCGGCTTGTAAGAGATCACTCTTGATTGAGCGGGGACATTTCTGCCCCTTCATTAAGCCATCAGCTATCAGCGAAAAGCTTTGTATTTTCACATGGCTTGCTCCTCGATATACCGTTTCATAGAGTCAAACTGCGTCTTGCCAGTCTACACCAATTAGTTACCATTCCACTATACCACCGAAAACATGACTGCACCGATATCAAATATCTGATATGGGTCTATGCTTCAACGTCAGCTCCCGTACAACAGTCTAGCTACAAGCCGACTTGCGGAAAGTGAAAGCTTACAATATCAGTTACATCCCGGTTTCTCTCGAACTCTGAGCGGGCAAACTGCCGCAGCTCATTTCGCGTTAATCGATCCGGGATCTCTGATATTTGTGCAGTCTGGTTAGGATGGTGGCTATATAAATGGAAATGTATTCTCAGGGGGTTTTCTTGATATAAACGTACTGTTTAGTGCTCGGACGATGTCACGCCAAAGAGCTAGGGCTCGTTGGCGCTGCAGGAACTGAGAACATATATTAGCTTTTAGGAAAACGATGAATGGTAATCTTGCACGTCATCGTCTTTCCATTCTATTTCTGAAAGGTAGGGTGTAATTCTTCGAGGTTGAGTCGACTAAGATAGCGTACATGATCTAATCCCAGAACTGGCCCTCTCCCTCCAAGGCGAGATCTTCCTTCAGTGGCGTACTGACGTATATGCTGAAGCTGTGTTACACATCGAAGCACTCTCATAACCTTGACCTTATCAAAATGCAGCCCCGCAGCAGCCTTTGAGGCTCATGAGGACAAAAGATTGAGGTAGAGGAAGATCTCGGCGTTTACGGAGTTACGTCACTGGGAATCTATGTCGACGCGCTTGACGCGGAGCAATTCTCTCCACAATACACCAAGAGCTTTAGGTTCTCGTTCGAAGCCGCTGGGACTACAGCCGAGACATGCCTAAACGACGATCCTCCTCCCAATCCCTCCCGTCCACCTCGTCCTCTTACTCACCAACCAACTGCTCCTCCCACCTCTCCCCGTCCGCCGTCATCGACCGCATAAACGCCCTCCCCCTCTCCACCTTTCAATCCCATTACCTCCCTTCTCCTTCACCGTTGCTCACCTTCACGCCATCTACATCTATGTCTTCGTCGGCAACACAATCATCGACTTACACCATAAACCTGCACGACTCCTGCACCCTACCCGCCGCGGACCTAAACGCGTGCTTCATGCTTGTGGAGCTTACGAGTCGCGCTGCGTATGAGTGCAGTAGCATTGGGTGGAATGTGAGGAGCAAGAAGGCGGAGATGAGGGAGAGGGGGATGAGGTTTTTCGTCGTTAGGAGGGGAGGTTTAAGGAGGGAAAGAGACCTGGCTTGTGGGATGTATGGGAAGCAGGATGGCAACGTTCTGCACAGAGCGGAGAGCAATTTCCAAAGAAGCGATGGAGCACCGGGATCTACCACAATGAATGGTGCGCCTACTATGGGTAGCAAGGATAGCGGAGACGGAACTCTAGGAGCATCTTCGACGGACGAAGAGTGGGAGGATGATAACTCCTCATCCCAATCTACAGAGCCTGACTACGGCGACTCAGCTCCAATAGAAGCATTCCTGTCCTTCCTCCCCACTCTGTCGTCATTCGGCGAAACAGCCATCTACTGCTACGAAATCCACCTCCTTCCACACCTGCGCGGTTGCGGGCTTGGCAAGCATCTAATGCACGTCTTCGAGACAATCGGTCAGGCAACGGGTGTTGAGAAAGCAATGTTAACCGTATTCACGAGCAATGTGGAAGGGGTAAGGTTCTACAAGAAATTGGGGTATGAGGTGGATGACGAGAGTCCTCGGGCGACGAAGATGAGAAGTGGGAGGATACGTAGGGCGGATTATCTGATCTTGTCTAGAGCTCTTCGATGAAGCAAAGTCTATTCGGGCGAATTCAGATTTGCCGTACATCCACCACCTTGGCTCCATCCGTATAGCCTCGCTCAACCTCGAATTCCTCTCTGCCTGCAGCCCACAACAGATCCACCACAAGCATTGTAAGACCTAAGCCCCAGACGAGCGTAATGGCGTAGAAGAAGTTTGCGTTCCCGCTGCCGGCGTAGATCCACAGATGATAGAATGCCGGTCCGAGGAAGGTGGCGTAAGCGAGGGTAGTGGTTGAGAGGAAAGGGTAACGCATCAGAGGAAAGAGGTGCGCGAAAAGCGGAAGCAGAGAGAGGTAGAGATTTGTGGTTGCCAGAGACGGATACGGACTGAAGAGGGCGAATATGCCAATAAGGGCTGTAGCCGCCAACAAGGGCTGTTTACTATGATGATCCACGTTAGTTCGCAGTAATAGGCAATCATGGGCAATGCGAACCGAAAGCGTAAAGTGAGTCCTCCGACATACGACGCCATATGCAGCCAAAAGACGCCAAGGAAGAACTCCCGGAAGGAATCGAACATCTCAATGAAGAAGTACCACCATAACCCCACATTAGGCGTTAGATCCGGAAGTAATAGCCGTACTCCGTATGTAGATGCCAGAAACTCCCACGAGCCAGTGATTAGATATGACACGTAAAGCAAGGCCCCGGTCGTCACCAGAAGATCGGCGAAGTGAAAAGCGAACAAATTTGGGAGTTCGGAAGGACCTTCCCTGTCTTGTCGGACTTGGCTGTCATAACACAGCAGGGCGAGCGGAGGGAATAGCAGGATCGGATGCAGGGAGAAGTATGACGCGAAGGAGATGGCGAAGATAAAATTCGTCGAATTGCCAGTAGAGGCTTTGGCTATGGCGAAGAGAATCGCGCAGTTGGCGAAACCTTCGGTGGTGCGGCCGAGGCATGTCGCTATGGTGAACGGAGAAAAAAGGTATCTTGTCTCATCAGCGGCAGTTGACTTCCGACAGCGTAAAGGGGACTTACGCCGCAGCGACAGCTTGAGCGCTCCACCGGATATGCCGCCGTGGAGAGTCATAGTAACGGGATGATATCGCGGCATCAGACTCGGCTATTTGCATCAAAGCATATGCGCTTAAGAGGTCGACGAGTATGAAGAGGAGGTTCGTGGCGAGAGGATGGGTCAAGTAATTTGGTACCAGGGAAAAGAGGGGCAGCAGTAGCGGCGCCTGCACCTTTGATCAGCACGTGTGACTTCGGTTTGGAAAGGCAGCCTACTTGGTAATAGACGCCGCCATCATAAGGGGAGACGCGGTGTGAGTACAGAAACAGGCCTTCTTGTACTACAAACGAGCGGTTCAGTCACTGTCGTCTTGAGCCTATACCCCGCGGGCGAACTTGAACGTACATCTCTTGAAGCTCGTTACCGGGGTTGATATCTCCACACGGCTCGTCAGGATGTCTGGCAATGACGGAAACGCAACGAAGAAGAGTATTCGGATGGCAGCCGCAGCGCTGAAGAGGAGCGCCTTGCTATTGCCCAGTCTCATGGCCCAAGGCTATGACCACTCTCGCATCGTACCTTGGCCACCTAAGGACTCGGCTGCGGTGCGCTGGATCTTCTGAAGATACCCAACGACAACGAGGATATGGATGATGGATCGCGAACTCTGGCGCGGTGATGTTCGTGCGGGAACAGTGTCAACGGGCCGAGCCAGCTACGGCTGCTCCCTTCGTGGGGCCGTTGACCCTGACCGTGGCAGAAAAGTTTCGGCGGTGAAATTGAGCTGGATCAGCGCATTTTCGCATTTGGATAACAGACACACTGCACACCTTGCAGCTGGCCCCGTAAAAATGGGCAAAATAAAGAAGAAGGGTAGGCCGAGTTTCTATCGCTACGGCCGTCGAGTACTGACATAACGCATAGGGACGTCCGGGCAGGCGAAAAACTTCATTACAAGAACCCAAGCCGTGCGGAAGCTGCAAATTTCTTTGCCTGATTTCCGCCGACTATGTATCTTCAAAGGTACCATTCCAATCCTCACCTGATGAAGCGCTCTCGAGTAGTCGACTGACTTGTCCAGGCATATACCCTCGGGAGCCCCGGAACAAGAAGAAAGTCTCCAAATCATCCACGCCCTCCACAACCTTCTACTACACAAGGGACATCCAATACCTTCTTCACGAACCAATACTCAGCAAATTCAGGGAACACAAGGCGTTATCAAAGAAAATTGGCCGCGCTCTGGGTCGGGGTAATGTGGGAGATGCCTCGCGCCTGGAGAAGACGCACACCCCGAGAATCACTCTCGATCATATCATAAAAGAGCGGTATCCCACGTTCGTCGACGCTCTCCGGGACCTAGACGATGCACTATCCATGCTATTCCTCTTTGCGAACTTACCCTCGACATCGACTGTACCTCCGAAGACCATCGCTCTATGTAAGCGTCTATGTTTGGAATTTGAACATTACCTGATTATTACAAACTCCTTACGCAAGTCGTTTCTCTCCATCAAGGGCATATACTACCAAGCAACCATTCAAGGACAAGACATACTGTGGCTGGTCCCATACCAGTTCGTGCAGCGCGTGACTGGAGACGTGGATTTCCGGATAATGGGCACATTTGTGGAGTTCTACACGACACTGCTGGGCTTTGTTAACTTCCGTCTGTATACCTCCATAGGACTTGTATACCCGCCCAAGTTTAGCGCCGCCAGCGATGACCAAGGTGGAGAACTTGGAGCTTTCACCCTAGAAGGACGAAGACTCGACGCTGTGACACGGCAAGGGGAAGAGTCGGCGCCCAGAGCTGAGCCAGCAAACACACTCACGGAGGCATCCATATCAGCTCAAGCAGAAGCCGATCGTCTCGCTTCTGTCACTGAGCCACTTGATGAAGCTCCACAGGTGGAACAGGCTGATGGCGAAGAAGTCAACGAAGCAATGGACACTTTCGAGCCAACCGACCAATCAGCGGACAAACTACCACAACCGCAGTTCCTGGATAGCCAGGAAGCAGCGACTCTCTTCACACCCTTTACCTTTTATCTCTCCCGCGAGACTCCCCGACAACCTCTGGAGTTCCTACTGAAATCTTTCGGCTGCAAGCGCGTCGGCTGGGATCCTGTACTCGGAGATGGCGCGTTCACCACTGACGAGGCAGACACGAGGATAACGCATCAAGTGGTAGATCGCCCGCCGCTGCCTCCCGATGCGCTTCCCTCGGTGCCGGAAGCCACTGACCAACCTGCAAACGAAGACGGTTCTGCACCTGCTTATGCGCAAAATGCGAGATTTCCGCACGGCAGAGTGCTAGGACGGACATATATCCAGCCACAGTGGGTGTGGGATTGTATTAACGAGGGAAAGTTGCTCCGACCGGACCTGTACGCACCAGGCGCTATTCTACCGCCGCACCTGAGCCCATGGGTCAAGCCGACTGAGGGGCAGTATGATCCCAGAGCGCCTCTGGCGGAACAGGAGAAGGAAGGGGAAGCGGAGATGGCCGAAGTGGCGTTAAGGGAGGAGGAACAAGCGGATGAGGACGAGGTAGAAGATGGAGATGATGTGGATGACGAGATGGTCGATCACGAAGCCAATGGTGCCGATATCCGCGAGTCTACCACAGCCAACGGCGCTGTGGAGTCAAAGTCGGACGATGAAGAAGACGAAGAGGACGAAAAGGCAGCCGAAAACGACGAATGGGGCGGCTTCGAAGACGTCTCCGAAGACGAACCCGACGAAGAAAAGCTCCGCCGCCTCCACCAAGCGGAGCTCGAAGCCGAAGCGCGTGGTCAACCGTTTTCCTCCAATGACGCCGGCAGCACGCCAGGCAAACCACGGAACAAGACCGCGGAGGAGGTCAGGAGAAAAGCGGCGAGGAAGAGGAAGGAAGAGGAAGATGAGCTGGAGAGGCAGAAGGTGATGATGAGTCGGAAGAAGAGGAAGGTGTTGGATAAGATGCTGTATTCGAACCGGATGAAGGATGAGGAGGCGGAGAGGCTGAGGGCTAAGAGGAGGAGGATTGAGCGGGGGGTGGCGACGAAGCCTTGAACCGCAAAGGCTTCGCATGGAGCTGTGCGTTTGGTTCCAGAAACATGAGTAGACGAGTCGAATTGCTTGTAGGTCACTACTAGAATTTGACAGAAGTAGAAATAGAGAATTGTATCTGCTCGTCCGTCAAAAGGATTAAGCAGTCCAAATATTCATGGCTGTAGATAAATGAGATCTTGGCGGATTGTTCTAACACATTCACTTGAGGTCGACGTTGTCCCTTTTTTGACCACAGAAATCCACAACAGCTGATGTGTGATCCAAAGTACATACACCAGGAGGCACGGACTTTTCATCATCGAACACTAGCACATATAGAAGTCGCTACAAAAAAACCGTGCTCCCACCACGCATCTAGAAAGACCAACGTCATCAGCCTATGGAAAGAACTTCGCGATAAGTATCAATGCGTTCAAGTACAAAGACTGGTATTACGTCAACCAGTTGCAACTCAAAATGCCAGCACAGCTAAGGTATACAGCGACAGTGCACAGACTCATTAACAAAACGCCGCGAAAACGAGCCAAGTTCCTCTAAAGTTTCCTCCCCTTCCTCCCCAACCTATCCCTCAACTCCGCCACCGCACCCTCCCAACCTCCCTCCCTCTCCTTCACCTCTCCGCCCACCCTCTCCTCAAGGAACCCGCTCATCTTCGCCTGATCAAATCCATCCCCATACCTCCCCTCCGCCGCCGGCCTAACAACTACTTCCATCTTCCCCGGCTCCCTCACCGCAGCCTCGACTTCAAAGCACACATCCACCCTCGTTTTCAATTCCTCCAGCAGGAGCATACTCCTCACCCTCAGCCGCTCGTCGCTTACGATGTCTACGTCAGTGATGCAGGCCCGACTTAGCAGTCTGACTTCCTCGGAGATGGCGAGGGCTTGCTGCCAGCCTGTGCTGATGAAGGAGAGGAGGTCCATGATGCGTAGCTTGCTTTGGTCTAGGCATTGGAGGTGGGCGCGCATGAGTTGGAGGAAGAAACGCTTTTCGGTAGACAAGGGCGTTGGCTTGTATTGGTTGGAGTCCTCGCCGTACGTGAGGCTGATTGGCGAATTGCGGGTGTTCTCCGGTGATGCCACGTTGCCGCTGTTGGGCAGGAATGACGCAGTGTCGAAGAAGAGCTGCAACTCGTGCTTGTAGATCATGGTTACAGTGGTGGAAGCGGACGATGCTATTGTCCAGCCATGAGATGCTTCGAGTGCGTCAACTTTGGCTGTGTTGCAGACAAGTCAGTAACCACAATCTCGACTGTGAAGCTAGAATATAGCTGACCTCTTAGCGCCGCTACCTCGCCGGCAGACCATCCGCGGCATTCTTCGCGGACCCGCTCAGCTTCTCTGATCTCATCAAGGTACTCTTCTCTTCGCTCTAGCGCATATTCGACGTCTGCCGTCGTCTTGTCAAGCTGAGGTTGAAGATCCTCAAGCATGTTTTTCCTCTTCTCGATCTCATTTTTAATGCGGATTAGGTGCTGTCGAGCGTCTTCAAGCTCTGTGTGATCCGCCTCATCGACCACAACAGCTTCCTCCTGTAGCCGAACAAATTCCATCTCAAGCTCTTCGTTTACCTCCAGCAAACCAGGCAGGACCGACCCAAGCAGCTTTTCTTGCTCCAGAAGAGCTGCATCGTCGTCGATCATGCCTTCAGCAACCTTAATCAAGCCTTCCTTGAGACCATCCAGTAAAGTCAAGCGCCACTCATACCACATCTTCTTGCTCTGTAGCCTGGCGTGTGCTCTGACATTCTTGAACTGGTTATCCATGACAAGTCTAACCTCCGGACTTGCGGACATGTATTCGCGGAATAATGGTGGGTTTTCCGCGTAGGTGTCAGCCTCGATTTCACGTACTATCTGTCGCCCTTCGGAGATGTATCTCTTCAGTTCCCGACACGACTAAGCCGAGTTAGTGTATCTGATGCTGTTCGCAAAAATTCTGATGACTTACATGCTGATAAAGTTCCAGCATAGGCACAGTACATGCTCCAGCAACGACGCAGCTCTCGAAATCACGACCATCACCGTTAGCATCTTGATTTGAAGACGTAGTGTTGTTATCGTTCACAGGAGGAGCAACCGTATGTCTTCGCTTGGTGGTATTTAGCTCCATGAACCGAATGTTTGTCATGTTCAAAAAGTCCTGCAAGTGAATGCGCTCATTCGTTTCCTCTTCTTCCACGACAGGCTCGACTTTGGGCACGTCATGGACCTCAAACCGTGGTGGAGACGCGATAGTTTCCACATTCTTGAAACGGCCCTGAGACCTCGGCGTTGTTACAGGTTGCTCTTTGCGCGGAGAAGCGTTGATTGAAGGTGTCGTGGGTCTCTGAACTCCTTGAAGGGTCTCCATAGGATTTGTATTGGTTCGGACCAGCCTTCCCGTCATCTCGACCTTCGAAGGTGGAGGCTGAAGTCGGATCTTCTTCACAGGGCTTGCCTCCCTTCCCCTAAATCCGACAGGCGTATGGTCTCCGTCGTCATCCTTATCTAATTCGATCGGCCGCTTTCCCAGTAGGCCTCTGGCTCCACCAACGGCCAAGCTTTTCCTGCCCTTAAGCTTGTTTTTCTTGGGAGTGAGCGTTCCTATCATCTCCTTGAGATTAAGAGTTGCGTCTTTGACTTCTTCATGACCGTCGGCTTCTTGCTCCAGGATGAAGCGTCCACTTTCGCGACGCTCATCTTCCGCGTGCTCTTTTTCTACTTCAGCCGTCATGACCCTTGGATCTTCAAAACGAACACCATGAGAGGCCGGACTCCGTGCGGTAAAAATGCGGGCTTCCTCACCGATGGATCCGCGACGGTCCAGCATGGCGGCAATGCTTGGCGAACCCAAACCCTCCCGATCAATACCAAGACCCGAAAGTCGGCGACCTCTCGGTTTGAGAATAATGGTTGGCGTAGGGCTAGCGTTTCTTTCGACCTTGGAGAACAGCTTTGTGGGGCTCGACTTTGGCGCAGAAGACGCCTGTTTGATAAATTGCTTAAGGAGATTCTTGGGCGAAGCGGTCCGCATAGTGACATTGGGTATCGGTGGCGTTTTGCCTGGTGTAGTAGGCCGCTCAACGGGTAATTGAGGCGTCATCTGCTTTGCAGGAGTCGAAGGCTTCGACGTTGGGGTCGAAGTTTGTCTATTCGGTGACTGCGGCATCAAAGAGGGCCTTCCCCTACTGCTCCTTCGCGGACTGGATGCTATTTTGCTAGGACTAGCAGTCTTTGTTGCAGGGGACGGACTGATCGCTTCTCTGGCAGTCTTCCGTGGGGATCTGGCAGTAGGCAGATGAATGGGAGAGAACGTAAGATCTCCTGTGTCTGTCTCTCTTTCCATCACAGCTTTCGCCAAGGTCCGATTAGTATTGAGGTGTTCTGGTATTATCTGGCCAACTGCCGTTGTAAGATCCATGTCCGCCGCCTCGTCATCAGCTTCTGCGGGGTCCTGGGCATTGGCTACTATGGCACCCAGCGCAGTTGTCATTTCCATTTCTTCGTCTTCGCTCAATGCCGGATCCTTTCCCGTTCCTGTAAGCTTAGACACCCCCGTAACTGCTAGCTTGAGTCTCTCAGGGGCTTGATCGTTTTTATAGGCGTTCATGATGCCATCTGCTAAGTTGCCAATTGCTCCGAGCGCTGTAGTAAGTTCCATTGACATATCTGCATCATCGTCTTCATCAGTCGTGTCGGCATCCTCTCGACATCGACTCGTCTGTTGAATGCCTCCGACGGCCGTTGTCAGTTCCATGGTAACATCGTCCGCTGCCGAGTTTCTGCGAGAATAACGCCTTGTGCCAGCCGTACTCTGGCGGCGTGGGCTGAGTTTCGGGCCCGTGGCAACACCTTTTCTACCTTGGACTGTAGTGGGCAGGATGCCACCCACGGCCCGTGTCACGTCCATGCTCATCTCCTCATCTTCATGTGCTTTGCCCTCTACTTGCGGCAACAATGGCCCACTCAAGCTAGCTTTGAAAGCCGGCGAAAAGGGGTTCACATTCTCCTGCTGTTCAAGCATATGAACATACTGCAGGCGATGAGAAGGATCCGCACCGTGTTGCAGCCAGGGCTTCAGGGCGGCAGTCACCTCGTCCTCAGCCATTTCCATGGACAAGTCTCCATTCTCGTCATAGTCAATGCCACGCGTACCGGCGTGATTGGCAGCCCGGCGAAGAGCTTCCTCTAGCCGAGCACTCGATCCTATACTTGAACTCGTCGACTCCGAGGGAACAGCAGAGTGGTCGGTATCATTCTCGTCCTCCAAGCCCAAAGACCCGTCTTCTTGCTCCTGCTGCAATTCTGTTTCAAGCATTACCGGCACCTCGGCGCCTTGAGCCACCGTAGGGTCGCCTTCACTGGCCGAGCTTCCGCTGTATGGGCTTGAAGACAGTGGACTTGGCGGATCGTTCGAATTCGCAGGCGAGATTACCGAGCTCCGTCTGCGTCGCTTCTTTCGATGCAAGTCTCGTTGATGAGCAGGAGATGGGCCAACAGCGGTAGTTTCTGTTTGTTGCGATGGCGTTGACGGAGCCTCGACGGGGTCAGAGTGTGCTGTTTGCGCTTCCAGCATCGCACGTGGAGAATTGAGCGTTGAAGCTGTAATGGCCGAAGCTCGACGGGTAGTATTGGTGGAAGCGGAAGATGTTGTGGAATCTTGCATATACTCCACAACATCCCATGTATGAAGCGTTGCCTCTGGAGCAAAGGAGACACGGCGATTTGCTGTCCATCTTCTTAGTATTTGCAACCTGTAAAGATTTGTGCACTCACCCATTGACTTCCTTCGCGCATCGCGCTGCCTGATAATTTCATCCTTTTCCTTCCTGCGCTTCTCTTCTTCCTCGTGTTCCCTTGCTGCTGCCTGCCGTTCCTCTTCTGTTCTACAACCAATCCGCTCAGGTTGTAAATGAGCTGCATTGTCAGCGCCGAATGGATCAGCGAGAGCGCTTGGTGGGTTCGTGCGCCTGCGTTTGGGGGAACTGTTGTCTGTGGCAGAAAAGTCGATAAGTAGCCCGCCCGGGGGAATTGCTTTCGTCGGGGACTTGCTCGTCCTAGTAGGTGACCGCTTCTGAGGTGAAAATCTGCGTGTAGGAATCTCCCGAACTGGAGAAAGGGGAACCGAAGGCTTCAAGATTGATTTGATCACCGGGATGCCGGATATCTGCGGCATTGTAAGCAAAGTCGGCTTGGCCAGGCTGTTCATGGGTTCTCAATAACCTTTTGGCGATTACCGCTATCTTCACGAAGCGCATCTAGTCCTCCAGGCCCAAGGCTCTTGCTGCGCAACCTCTTCTTTCCATCTGCAGCCGGGACTGGAGCATTTGCGAGGGATTCCTTAGCCACACTGGTGCCAACGTTTTCCTGGTCGGCGGTGAGTGGGTACGTGTCCGATGAGGGTATGTGCCCGGTCGACTTTCGAGAGCGCGGACGTCGCTGCACATCCGGGGTAGGTTTCCCATGAGGAGAAGCCATGACTGATTTCCGAATTACCAAACCACAATTGGCGACTTCACTGTCACAGCATGTTGAACGTGGTTAGCATAAGACAAACCGACTTTCCAAGATGACGCGCCGAGTTGTTTACATATCGGCACCTCGGCTCAATTACCCCGGCGGGCCGCCCCGATCTTTGCTGCCGAGCGCACACACTCAGTGTCGAAAATTGAAGTGTGAAGCAGCACCACAGCAGCAGTCTGCAAGGTCGACGGCATATCCGTACCCTCACCCTCGATTTTCCAACTCTACTGCAATCTCTACCGCGGTTAGAATCGACAGAGCACAACCATGGCGACCGAATTGACGGTGCAGAGCGAGCGCGCCTATCAAAAACAACCACACATCTTCCAAAACTCAAAGACAAGGAACAAGACCGCGCGCGCTGGGAAGGGCGGACGAAGGTGGTTCAAGGATGTCGGGCTTGGATTCAAGACGCCTCAGACTGCCATAGATGGAACCTACATCGGTATGCCACTCCTCATCAGACACTGGACGCGGTCATGTTCTACGACGAACGACAGCCGGGGTGGGGGATACGCTTCATGGACACAGCTAACATCCCTTTTCACAGACAAGAAATGCCCCTTCACAGGCGAAGTGTCCATCCGCGGCCGTATCCTTACCGGCACCGTTGTCTCAACGAAAATGCACCGAACCTGCGTCATCCGCCGAGAATACCTCCACTTCGTACCAAAGTATGCGCGTTACGAGAAGAGGCACAAGAACTTGGCTGCGCACGTCTCGCCGTGTTTTCGTCTGGAGGAGGGTGATCAGGTTACGGTGGGCCAGTGCAGACCTTTGAGCAAGACGGTACGTTGAGTATTTCCTTACGGCGCTGTCACGGAGGCCAGAGCTTTGCATACTTGATTCCTCTTCCGGTGGCAAAGACGGAGAGTTGCAATGTTGGGGGCAATAAGTCTGATGACTGGGCTACAGGTTCGATTCAATGTCCTCCGCGTACTTCCCCGCACCGGCAAGGCTGTGAAGCAATTCAACAAGTTCTGAGCGACATCGTTTGCATGTGTTTTTATCTCTCCACTGCAGCTGGGATGTAACCGGGCCGTCTTACCATATCAGCAAACGGCAAATGAACTAGATGTCCTGTAGCTAGTTACTCGGCTCACGTTTGAAATCCGTAATCCCCTATCTTCGCGGAATGCGGACTTTAATCTCGTTTTCTCCCAGGGTTGCATGCTGTAACGATAGCATCCATGCCCTCGCGTTGCTCGTGTATTGGAGACGACATGGACACAAACAGTCTATGTGCAGAGTCGATCCGGGTGTATTTCAACACAGCTCCAGTAGCTCTTTATCGTGCAGCAATATGGAAGTAATTCTTCGCGTGTTGGATCACAACATCGTTTGTGCCAGTCACACGATATGCCTATACCTCCTCCCACCTTGCCATCATTCCGAGCCCAAAAACTTTAAGGGACCAGCTGCCCGCAGGCTAGATACTCATGAGTTAAGTCACATCCTGTAACTACTGGGGCTGTCAGCTTTAAGATCCATCAGTTCGCTTTCAGTTTACTCGAACTAACAAACGGCACATAGTATTGACTGTTACAGGTAACTACGGGGAGAGGAAAGGCGTTCCTGGCCTGCACGGCAATAGGTCCGATCAGGAGATGGGATTTATGTTTGGGAAGGAGGTTCAAAAAGCGCAAATCCACGATACTCACTCCTACTGTCTCACCGTCGCAAGGCCTATGGAGACCAACCAGCCAGCTGGAAGTGTACCTCGTAGCTGAACAGTAATCGCGGGGTATATTCGATGAGAATTGTCGACAACTCTCGTCAGAGTGATACCATGGCCAGCTAAATGATGGTGATCATCACGACCCATGAATTAGATGAGAATTGTGATGATGACTATCAAGCCATACCCAGTGATGAAATGCTGGCCACTGATGATCATGACCGCTCATAAACAAACGCTGAAGCCGACACTGTCTAAGCTCGAACTAACTGCCTAAAAAGAAAGTGGTCCACCACGAAGGTGCATTCCCCATAACTGCTTTGCTCCGCGACAGTCCTCAAAGTGCCTCAACAGGTCTTCCTCCAAGTAACGTTACTGTCGCGCGAGGTCGTCTTCTGCCTCTTGGTCATAGTTGCCTTCTCGGCCTGCAACAGACTTGAAAACTCCCTGCGTGCGCTGCAACGAAAATGTGCTCACTACCTCGATAAGAAAGCCCATGCTGTACATGAAGCGGTGTGGAGTCCCGATAAGCAACACCAGCAGCAACTACAGTGCCATTCCAGAAAAAGGTCAGCAATTGCACCAATACTGACATGGCTGATCATGATACTTGCTGGTACTGCTAGAGGGGTTCGGGGGTACTGTCATTTGAACGCATGAGAGTGCCTGAACATCTGTAAACACTGGAAGAACGAGTTGGTATTCATGATAGTAGCGACATGACGGAATCTCAAAGTCGAGTTGCTCGGCAGAATCGTTACATATCTCTGGTAGGCTACACAAGAAACATTTATTCAGCCTTTGGAATGACAGAGACTTTTGCCGGGCAATTGTAAAAAGCAGAGAAGAAATGGTGAGCTTATACAGACACCTGCTTCAGCTCGAAAGTTATCATAACATTCGGGGAGAGAGCGCGGAGTAGTCTGGAAGCATTTGGAAATCCTTCACGTGATTCAGATAGTCCTTTTCGCTGCAGTTTAGGAGAAATGGAGTCGGAGACGAATAGAGATGATCGTCAGCTACGAATGTCCCGCTTACGGAGTCTCTAGGAGGGGCCGCGCCCGAGCTTCTAAAACGGGCATCTCCTCGTGCCATCGCCGTCCGAACTCGGCCATACTCTTCAGTAGGACATGGGTTAGCCAGTTCTTTTCCCAGGATGTTCGCACCATTCTCGAAATCAGACACCAATGACGAGCAGGCGTTCCAATGCTGGGACTCAGATAGCGCGAGATAAACTTGGAAAGATGTCACTGAGGCCGCGGGCTGTCGTCAGCATCCAGACGTGGGTTTGAAATAGCCATTTCAGGAGCACGGCGGCTGGCGCGGATGAGTTCTAAAATCCAGGGTCCAAAATGTACACTTGTAAGACGGCGATCGTGGAACGACAATCGAGGACCTGTGGCGTCCGCCATTGATCGTGGCAAGTTCCGGGGAGATGGGATGCAGTATTGTCGCTCGGGGCCACTTGCCCGATTATGTTTGAGCACGAGCCGACATGGTTGGATGGCTATTCCGGATTGCTATTCCTGAGCGATGCCATCTTGACCGTCTGAGTGGTTGAAGGCTGATGGCTTGAAATCGGTGAGGCACGACATCGAGCGTCATCCGTACGCCTCGAAGGATCTTTCGGTCGACAAGGGACTGGCACGGTCCAGACGTTCCTCAAGATAGCAAGATAGTGTGCGGGGAAGAAAGTACTGGGAGGAAAGGTGTCAGCCTTTGTTTGCGGAGAGTTGCTTGCGATAAAGGTTTGGTGTGGTTACGCAACGTGGTACGACATGGCCACGAGGTTAGCTCGAGCTCAGGACAGCCACTGGGGCGTCCGTCGGATCGCCAACCTCAAACCGCTGGCGTAAACAAAAGAAGATGGCGGAGCCAATTAAGATTTGTAGCTGGTTGAGGCAGTGCTGGCACTGTCCGCGTGGCTAAGGTGCGGTCACGATTGGAATCACATGCACAGACGGCGACATGCGGGCACTGGTGGGTAGTACGGAAGAGCGCTCTCGGCGGATATGAGCAATGTTTCGACACATTTTGCTTTGCAACCTCAGTAAACATAGTGCTTTGTCTCTTTTGGATTATCAGTATCATCCGGAAGGGCAATGCTTTTCCTACCATTTCGTACAACATTCTTTTCGTTGACATAGTTGGCTGTTCGTGAGTCCAGGTTGACGAGAAGCTTGCCTTCGAACCCAGGGTGAAAGCCAGTTATGCGTAGTTTCACTGTTACGTTGAGCTTTCTCAAACGCTAGTTCACTGTGTGAAAGATAAACCCAGCTACTTTCTTCATTAGCCCACTGCTATGATCACGTGCATTTGTTGCCAGTCTCTGCAGCCGAAGATACACCGGAAGCAACGCGAAGCTCGAATCAGACAAAAGGAGCAACAATGGGTACGCAATATTGTGTCCGGCGCAGGCATCGACGTTGACAATAGGCAAAGGCCAACAGCAGCATACGGAAGCTGGCATTCTTCTACCCCAACATTTGTGATGCGAGAGCACCTCGTCGGATGCGTGCACCCGTCCCGTTGCGTCCCGTGAGTGTTCTGTTTGCAAGTCACCCCGGCGCAATTGACAAGGTAAAGATTTGCTGGAGAGAGCTTTAGGTATCTAGCCGAGGAAGTCTTTGGATAGAGTAGAGACTTGCTGATGCGAGACCTTTCCCAACGGAAAGTGGCGTCGTCGCCGACAAAGGAACAACTCGGTATCAGGTAGAGGCAAGAGCCCCGGGTTGAGAACCGCAGTATTAGAACCGCATTCTTGTTTCGCCGCGAGACATACCTTTCTTCTAGAGCTGCCTTCATGTTTTGGGGCCATGGTGAGGCAGCCGCTGGCGTGGTAGCTCTGAAGCCCAACTTTTTGAAAGCAGTCACATAGAGACACCGAAGATAGCAGCTGTACTGGGTCGAGACTTGCGTGAACGTGATGAAAGGATCGGTCAGAGTATTTCGCCGAGGCAGTTTGTAGAAGTACAAAGCCGAGCCCTGAATTGGAGTCATCCTCTGGTACTCCAGTGGCCACATTTCAAACCATCGAGCATCCTCACTGTCTGATACGGCAGGAGTCATGGCAGGTACGTAGTTGAGCAAAGCCTGCGGAATGGGGCATTTGCGGTGGTTCCAGACCCATAGCGGCATGTAGAGTTGGACCAGGCGGTTACAATCAGTGGCCAGCGGAAGATGCGCTGCTGACATGGAATCAGTCCTTTCGCCGAGTTCAGCCGATGTCTGAAGCGTTGTTTTCTTTAGGTACTCAAACCTAAGCCATGGTGGAACTTGCCTGAGGGTCGAAGTCCCTGTATCTCACATGGGGGGCGGATACCAATCGAGCGGGATGCCTTCCGCGAGCGTACTGCCGGGTTAGCGTTTGCTGGGGAAGGAAAATGGTGATACTCTCCAGCTCTCCCATGACGTAAATTCGAATGGAGTCCTTGAAACGAGGCGGTGAGTTTGTGAAATGTTGTCAAATGTGCTCTTGTACGGTTTCGTTTGGAGCAGCATACACTAAGCTTGTGCCCAAGCAACAAAGAGAGGGGTAGAGTAATAAGACACTAAATATAGCCATTAATACCCATGTTATAGGGTCTTGGCGGTAGGGTCATGACTACCAATCAAGCCACACGTCTGACTGCGAGGATAAACTGCCCGACGCAGCTCCTGTCAGCTGCACCTCAGAATAGATGATGGTGTGGCTCAGCCACTTTTGCTGACAATGAATGGTGTCTAGTTCGAGCATCGGTATGGCGACTGCGTTCACAGTGTTCCATTTTCAAAAGCTGGCGCATGTACGCACAGATTGACCTTGAGGAGACGCTCAAAGGATGGGCAAAGAGCGAAGCCTGCGATGTCGGGTAATCGCTCATTGTGCGGGGTCAACCTGTCAACTTTTCTTGGAAAAAATGCATCCCTAGAATCGATCGGGGGCGAAAGAGAACAAGATGGTTCTCGAAACCGGCTTGAAGCGGAGAGCGTAATTTGCGGTGTTGAGGAATGCGGAAGATGTGGGGGTGGAGAGGAGTTCCTTCATACTGTACCAATCGTTCGTGAAAACAACCTCGGGTGGCGGGTGGCTGCCCGTTAGCGTGCCGCTGCGTGTCATCAAACGCACCACTCGCCGGGGGTGTCGCTCAAGGACTCGACCAGGGGCAACCCCGCTCAAATTTGGGAAGCTAGTACTTGATAGTAAGGTGGGTAAGGTAGGTACTTCGACCAGCGAGGGGACTTCAAAGCAGCTTTGTAGCAAACCAAAAGCCATGTCCTCGAAATAGCATTTCCTTCAATGTCAGTGCAATTTTTTCAGGAGATCTGTGCCGAGGTTTCATGAGACAAAGCAAGGCTTCCCCCAATGGTTTGCGAGATTTTCAAGACGTCACTGTCAGGTTGAAATGGTAAAGCCCCGGTTCCAACCTGGAGGCATTTCCGGTAAACGATGATATATGTCCGCTTAAGGAACAAAGAACGTCACAGAATCGCGGTCAATCTCGTATATGTTCAAGTTTTGTGTGTTGAAAGCCGTAGATTTTTCTTGGGTTTGGGAGCGCTTGGTACCGCCCGGCTAGACTTCCGTTCTCAATGAGATGTACCTCAACATGCAAAGAATCAAAGACCGCTGGCCGGGTCGTCATCAGTCAGCATCCGTGCGTCGACGTTTTGTCGAATCTGATCCTGTGACAGGTAACGGGTAGCAAACAGAACAGGTAGAGGTACATCAGATGCTCCGCAGTGGCTAGGCCAGAATCGTCCTTGCTCCACACCCGCCGCATACTAATGCGGTGCAAATTGCAGGAAACCCTGGACACCGGCTTACGGGCCGGGCGCAATTGGAAGTCAGGTCAGACGCAGCTAACAGGAGTCGGCTTATTTATTTAGCCTTTGCGTGTTTTTCGACATAAGTAGCATCTTTGAAGGAAAGCCAATACACCATAGGACCGACCAATAATCGTCCCTAATTATTACTTGCGAGTAATGTATTTGAGGCTGACCCCGGCGTCTGCAGGTAGTTATTCTTAGGTAGTTGATATGGGACATAGCTTACTGAAGGTTCGTTCGGCGCCTGGACTGCTGTTTGCAGATCGCCTGTTCAGGCTGAGGGCTGTCGAACTTTTGTTCCTGCAGCGCCATGGTTGGTTGACTCGCTGCGGCGATGCAAAGGGTCTGCACGGTGCGGGAAACCCCCTGGTCAATGATTTAGTCATTGGCGTGCGCCGCAATGGCAGAAAGGGTGCAACATGCAGATCCCTACGAACAGAATGAGCTGTAGGAGAATGAACTGCTTGAATAATGTTGGGCCATAATCCCTCCCTAGCATCGAAGGCATAGACAGATGCATTAGGAAATCTCGCTACTGCAATCTGCCCAATGCCATCCTAGAAGGGAGGCGCGGAAGGCTTGATGTTGCAGGAGCGTTGTCGGTACCTCTGTAGATATGGCATAATAAGGCAAAGCCAAATTTATTCCTCGATCAACCCGACTGCAAGACATCATAAAGAAAAAGGCCTGACTCCCGGGCAAAGATTGGGCATTTTCTGAGTGGCATCTGCAGCAGTTTGGTCCAAGCCAATTCTCGTCTCCGGAAACAAGGTGCGTAGCATTTTCTTCTTCGAGATAGCAGTTCCAGTAAACCTGTGACCTCACCCATGGGGCGTGATATCGTTCTTCGTTGTTCCTGCATGGTTCTGAAAGAAGAACCTTCACGGGTTGCAAGCCATTACCAAAAAGTGTGACTGCCAGCCATCGTCTATGCAACGTCCCCATTGGCCGATGTACTTTCTTTGTCGGAAACAGCCTCTACTCCGTAAAGCTGACTGTGCGTACAGATATATATTTGAAGCTTCTTCGTCCACAAACACTTGCAACATCCGGCTTCCTTCTGAAAGGACAACCGCAGCGCAGTGACAGCGAGCCCAAGAGCACAACCAGCCCCTGTATTCGAAGCACGCCCAACGTTGGCAGACGTGTCTGCGACGCCAACTACTCGATACACTTCGGCGGCACGGGGTCACATCGCTCAAAGCAAATCAAAGACGGCTCTGCAACAGTCCCCAGTATCATCTTGAGGAATTTGATACGAGAAGATCCGGCTAAGGAGACTCGGGGGTGCTCACAAGTCTGCGACTATTGACGGAAGGGTTGAGATTGTCCAGTTGATTGCCCTTCGTCGCCTTCGACATATCAAGTGCGAGTGAGAAGGGTGGACTTCGCAGAAGGCGTCACTAGTCTTCAGTGTCTTCACCCTCATCCAGCCCCCTGCGAGTCGTGCCGGCGGAAGACTTTGTCGCCCGGTGACGCGAGCTTACGTCGACCAACCACGGGCACTAGGAAGGAACGAACCTAATTGTCGTAACGCCCCGCCCGCAACGCTCGGACCAGTAACGGGTGTTGGTCCGCCCTAACAAGCTTACTATCCACGAACATCCTCCCCTCCTTCGAGCGAGGGGGAGGTACGTGGGGGAGGGTGAAGGCGAACGCGCCTGAGGAGAGGAGCCAAACGTGAAGGGCGTGGAGGAGTGTAGGGTGGAGCTGAGCAGGAGGAGATGCTTGGACCCTTCGCAATGGGTACGCTTCCTCCAACGAGCCAAAGTAAGTAACCATTTCGTTCCACTCATTTTTCTGCACGCATTGCGTCCCCATCCTCTGCGCATTCTCCTTCCTCTCGCCGCCGCTTCCTCGACGATGCGGCAAGCTTTGGGAAGACTCGAAACGTGGCAATGCCAAATTAGAGGCCTCCGGAAACTGCATGGCGCCTATATGACACTGGGGCGACGACACGCTTGCTACAGCTTGCTGGGGTCAAACCAGCAATTGACTCTCTCATTGCAATGCGGAGACAACATTGGCAGCTGGAAGCGTCCATGACACGTCTCAATCTCATGAACTTAGCGTGTTTTTGAGCAATAAATGTCATCTTACCTTGTCGACGCACGTGTCGCTAACTACTGGGGGAACAAGCTACCATTCACAGTATTCCCTTCGACACCAACTACCCAATGCCGAGCGAACAACAATGCTTTGACGCTCTCTCGCCGCATGCACAGCAGCAAATGTTTGCTGACGGAAGGATGACCGACTTCTTCCGCAGTCAAGGCGCGTTCGCGCAGAATGGTGCAGCAGTGTCAATGCCGCCGAGTGATGTTCGCTACATTGTGCATGAGCCCCAGTAAGTACCTATCTATTTCTCCCATGTCATTGGCTCGCCTTGACCCCGCAATGAAATGCCTTCCATGCCCTGCTATGCGCCAACTCATATTTCGGGCCATCATGCACCCATCCTCCCCTCAACCCTCTACCCACTACCCTCTCACTCTGAATTATTCTAAAGATATCGTTGTGCATCTTTCAAGCACAAACTTGATTGTGGCTAAGAATAACTTCACTGTCGAACGTTGCACAAGCACACCGAGAACCGGTCCGTCTGTAACACCAAGCTGCACACGTTCAGCAACATGGTCACACGGGTAGCCTTGTCTTGCCAGCCTGGCCGTTCTTCGCTGAAAGCACGTTGATACAAAGCAGCAAGCACTCACCCACTGCCACATTGGTGTCGCGTCCTACTGTCACTACATTAACCGAACAATCTTTGGCTGACTCCAAAACTGGTGCAGTTGTCACCAACACACTTCAGGCATTGCCTCGACTCCAAGAACACGGAGTAATTGTGGCCTCTCACTCGGTCCAGGAACAGCAGCACCACATTCGGCGTTCCCTCCTTGCACGAATGCCATCAATGCGAATCTGAGTGGTCCAGTTCATTATTCAACAGCCGTGTCGGAAACGTTTGCAAGTCCCGCAGATTGCCCTCTGCAGCATTACAATCTTCCATACGGAGGACTGAGGATGCCATCAATGTACGTGGCCTTATCGAGTAAACCTGCAGCTTCAATGTAGCTTCACGTGTCCGCGACGATTGCTGACTGTATCCCAGTAATGGCGAGTATCCGGGCGCGGGCGCACCGGCCTCGTCAAGAACACATGTTTCTGGCGACTTGATGTCGCCATCTACCACTGCGACAGTACGCGGCAGCTACATGAGCCCGACAACCCCTCTTGGTGGCTATCAACTGTCACCTCATAGCCATCCAGAGTATGACAGGAAGCCCACGCACAACTCCTTCAGTGATCAGCCGAGGAGTATCTTGTCGCCAACCATGTCGGCGTCTCCACCTTCAGGACCTCTAAACACACCCATCATCCTAGGCCCCGACTACTCTACACACCAGGGATCGAGAGATGACCAGAGCCCACCATTCCCTCACTTGCAGAGATTCCACGAACTTGTTTCCGATGGCCAGACCATTGTCCCAGACATTCAAGCAAAGATCGAGAAGGGTTTCTTTTCAGTCGATGAGACCTGGACTTGCTATAGACGCAATTACTTTTCGGTGCGATGTTCCCACTCCCTGCGACCGCACTTGCCGAACGCTCGAATATACTTGAATCGTGGAAGAGGACGCGAGCAGGTGCAAGCGCTTGCGGTGTCGCTCTCTGCGGCTCTCGATCAAGGAGACGGTAAATCGATTGAGCTCGTGCAGCACACTCCGAAACGAGACAAAGGCCCTCAACTGCCGATCAAGATTGAAAAGCTAGCTCCCAAGCCACCCGGGACTTCAACATCCTACAGTGGGGTTCCAACCATTGCTCCACCTTATCTACCTCTCCAAGCGGATCAAGATCAAGCCTACTCGATTCCAGACTCTGTGAATACACATACCTTTGAACGCATTCAGTTCAAACAGGCAACGGCTAATAACGGTAAACGGCGGGCGCAGCAACAGTACTATCACCTGGTTGTGGAGCTGTATGCCGATGTAAGAGATGTCCGGGAT
Organism: Lichenothelia convexa; assembly: GCA_021030975.1. Lineage (NCBI taxonomy): Eukaryota > Fungi > Ascomycota > Dothideomycetes > Lichenotheliales > Lichenotheliaceae > Lichenothelia > Lichenothelia convexa. Next base: position 2,060 of record JAGFMK010000132.1, on the reverse strand, counting down.
CCACAACCCAAATGGGTCAAGATAGCTCAACGCATCTCCGTGCAAGTCGTTGTTCGTGGCCGCTCCCCGTCGCATTACATGGAGGATAAGGGTTCATCCTCATCCAGCGCTGGGTCTGGTGGGTCAGGCGGGGGCAGTTCCAGAACACACGGTTATGGGCTGAATGGGGCAGGTCATCCTGGCTCTCGGAGTGGTGGAGCTGGGTTGGGCTTGTTCGGCCCTTCCACGATCGGCGGCGGAGGGTATCAAGGACAACAATATTCTTCGGCGCTTTCGCCAACACACAGCCACTCCCTTTCTTCTGGCTCCCCAGTCAGCGGGGGTCTCCCCGAGCAGCTTATCGAATTTATGGACCGCGGGATATCAGCAATCGAAGAACCCGGACTTTATCTGTACTATCCTTCCCCCTTCAACGAAGACGACGCTGCACACAAACTGCGTGTCATGGCAGGGCTCCCTACTGAACAGGGTATAACCTTCGCACGGGATGCAGCACGCCGACAAGAGTACTGCACCCAAGACTACCCGGGTCCAGGAATGGAAGCTCCCGCGTCTCGCGCGTATGCGGATACCTGGTCTACCGGTGGCTGCGGCAGGTTTCAAGGTACCGATACCTTTCGCGGATACCGCCAGGACCTCCGTGCTGGATTCTGAGGTCCTCCCATTACACTAGACTGTCCAGCTACCGATTGGTTTCTTTTGTATCGCATCTGAGGCGTTCCGTAACCGATGAGCGTTAGCATCACCTTCACATTTTCTTACGACTGCATACGGTTTCTTTCAACGACAGGAGTTCGGATTCGGGAGATCGGCTTTGGCAATCGGACCAGGCACAAAGGGCAATATCGACACTACAAGACCAGTGACACTACAATCCTGCCAGCCGGTCTGATACCGAGCCCGCTCCCCAACGGAGTTACTGTGCATATACGCAAGCACAACATCACACTCTCTACCATCGACATCGGGCGTTTCGGAGATTTTCACACGCAGACTGTACGACGACTACGACGAAGCATTCACGACACCGGTGTAGCACAGATACGGCAGGTTGCATGGTATCACGGCGCATCATCAGCATCATGTTTATGAACTATACCCCCAATGATGTATATGAATTTCTTTTTCATTTCGGAGCATTTGCGGAGGATGGCCGGTTCTCACCTTTGACTCCTCGTCTTCTGGTCGGACCTAGCTGGCCTAGGATGGCTACGGATGGGGAGAATGGTGGGAAGCTTGGCGGAGTATGGAATGTATGAGCGTTGGGAGTATGGACGCGGGGTGACGGTGATAAGGATCGACTATGCAATTGCATGGAAGATGAATGGGAGAGCGTAGGGTGGGCGTGGGAAGAAGTGGAGGAGGGGATGTAGGATGTAGACTTTCATTAAATGCAGGCGGCCCATCTGGGTTTACTTAAAAACTTCCTCTCCATGTCGGCCGTGACTGACGTGAAGTGCATCCAGCCGAAACTGATGCTGACTTCTCTGCTTGACCCCCTGAAGCGCCTTCCCCTCCCCTCCGGAGAAAATAGATATGGAGCGATTGCTGCATCCCAGATGTTTGTAGGAACCCCGCGCGAATTACACGTTATCTTTGACCAGACTAGTGATGAGGAACGAATGCAAAAGATGGGCCCTCGAAACTAGGTTGATTGAGAAATATCCGAGCTATGCCCCAAGATATGGAGAAAATTCGGAGAACCTCATTGAGGTTAGCTACAGGTATCATCGCATCCTTTTTGCTCGGCACGACCTGTATTCCACTCTTGACCGTGGCTGAACTGGAAGGCAACTCATCCACAGTCTCTGCCCCACAAAGATCTGAAGGCCTCGTCAAGGTCCGGTTGGTTGTCTTGTTGCCAAGGTACGCAGAGCAGAACCCTTGACAATGTTAAGAAGCTTAACCTTTTTTCCGTTTTTCGGAAGGAGAGGAAATGTTGCTGACTTTCAGAGATCGGCTGTTTCTATGAGGGATTGCATTGAAGCGGAATTTCTACTTTCTTTCATAGCCAGAGAGGGAACTTTTGGCCCGGGGAGAGGTGGAAGACGGGGTGAGAG
>JAGFMK010000131.1:0-73896 GCA_021030975.1 Lichenothelia convexa | reverse complement strand
ACTACTAGGTAAATATTAAGGACGACGTTAAATGATATATCTAGAACTACTATACTTATACTAGAGCTAAAGCTTTATACTTACGACGCTACAGTTTACTAAATCTACTACCGGTCCCTGAACGTAGATAGACTAATATATCTATAGACTTTATTACTAGCCTTTCAATCTATTAACGTAATAGAATTAACTATAATAATATCCTAGTAGTTATAGATTAACTATCTAAGTAAGTACACTTTATGCTATATACTATAGAAAATCATAGGACTTCTGCACTAGCTATTACTAATATCTATATCTAAGATATCTAGAGACTCTACAGTCTACCTAAAACTATTATATTAGATTATAGTATATAATTCGATTTATTATTCTAGTGACGTTTATATTAATAACTAGGGATTTAGCTACTTATATTAATACTTACCATCTATAGATAGATAGTTAGACTAAACGTATAAACTAAGATATTAATCGGTATCTAAGGAGCTATATTACCTATCTATAGGACGACTAGGTAGATTGGCTATAAATAGCCGAGTTTACCTAGAATAATTCCCTATCTAAAAGTATTAAAACTACTCCCTTCTTTATAAATTATAGATACTACCTATATTTAGGATTTAAACTAGAAATACTACGTTAGGGAGATAGATATACTAGGGTATAGTTAGTTACTATAGACGCGTTCTAAGAAAGAATAGATAAACTTCTAGAGTACCTATATAAAGAAATTATTCTAGCCTAGGCAAACTAAACTAATTAAGCTAATTATTTATATATACTATCTCTTATATATAAAAAAGAAGATTATATCTAGCTAGACACCTGAAATATCTATATAGAACGTCCTTTATAGAAGCTAGACTAGAGATATTATAGACTATTTCTGGTAACTAAGGTTATTAGTTCTATAGCCTATTAACTTACTCTACTACTATTAGTAGAGATCTATAATATATTCTATATTAGTCTTTTAAAGTCCGCTATAAAAGACCTATTACCTAGTAGAGAAACCTACTACCGCCTCCTATTATTACTAATAGTCTAGAAGAATTTAAAGTCTAAGAAATTCTAAATAGTAAATAATAAAAATGTAATACTCTATACTATATTAAATAGATCAGCTAGGAAATACCTACTTAGAAACTACCTAACTATTTAAATAATTGTTGAGATCTAGTCTATAAGTTTTATAAAAGATATCTATATAAACTATATATAGTAGAGTTCCTATACCTCCTATAATAGAAAAAGAGACTTCCCTAGGAATAACTCTATAACTAGTACTTCTACTATTTTACTTTCTAGACAAGGATTATAGAGCTTATTAAATGGAATATTTTAAACTGTTATTTATAAAATTTAGATTATATATTATAGAGTTATAATTTTTTATTAAGAATTAGATATATAATGTGTAGACTAGCCTAGTTATAGCCCTATAGTTAGGATAAGGAGCTAATTAGCTACAGCGCTATACTTCTAGGTAGCTAGATATAGATAAACTAGACTTTATATAATATCTTAATAACTAGAGCTCTAAAAACTTAATTCTAGAATATACTTATAGTGCTTATTAAGGGCTATAATCTAACCTACCTACTAAAGGATTTAGACTACCCCCTAAAAAGTTATTTAAGTTATAAGCCTCTAGCCCTAAGGGTAAGGGTAAGGGTAAGGTTGAGGGAGAATAGTAAGGGTAAATAGTAACTATAAGTAGTTAGTATATAGTTAGTATGTAGTTAGTATATAGTTAGTACTAAATACCTAAATAGTAATAAAACCCCTAAATAGCGATAAAAACTATAACTATAATAACTATACTATAGAATACTAAAGGCCTTATAGAAGCTTCGGCCTAAGAAGGGGGCCTACTATTATAATTTAATACTAGGGCTAAGGTTTAGGGTTAGGATTATTATTAGGCTAGGTGCCAGAAGCCTATAAAGGGTTTTTAGTTCGCTTTATATATTCTAGCTTTCTCTCCTTATACTTTATCTTATTTATCTAGCTAGATATTACCTATAGATAAACTATAGTCTCTATATCTACTCTATATTCTAGTCTAGGATTCTAGACTACCTAGCTACTAATCTTAATAATACTACTCTAGGTATAATAGTAGCTAGAGGCCCTATTTATAGAGCTTTAAATATAGAGGACGGTTCTTTTATAGTTAATATATATAGTTCTAAATCAGAGGTTCTAGTCCTATAGCTTATAGTTAATATATAGTCTAAAGGAAGAGAAGCTTTTATTAGCTATAAGATACTTAAAGAATAGTATACCTTTTTTCTAAATAAGCTATAAGATAAGCTAGATATATACTTTAAGGATAATATAGAGGCTTAATAGGCTGTAAAAGATTATCTATTACTAAATAAGTCCTATATAGCCTTAAAAAAGAAGTATTACTAGTTATTCTAAGTAGTTAGTAGAGATAATAGAGTAGCTAATAATATAGAGATTAATAATAAGGCTACCCCTAAGATAAAGCGTCTAGATTTTATTTATAAAGTAGCTAATAGTAGTATTTATGTAAGCTTTAGAATAGCTAGCTAGGCCTTAATAGGTTAACCTTATAAAATCCTTAGGTATATAGAGAATAGTTTATTTAAGTACTATAAGAAGAAAGTCTAGAAGCTTCTAGAGTAGGTGCTTAAGGTTCGAAATATTATTATAGCCTACCTTACTAATAATAGTATAAAGGTTAAGAAGAAGCTTATATTATATAATATAGATTTAGAAACGTTTATTAAGATAGGTAATATTACTATTAACTATCCTATTTAAAACTACTTAGTAGAAGAGTTAGAACTATTCTAAGAGGTCCTAGATTATCTAAGTAATAATATATTAAGCTAGATAAAGTATAGGACTCTAAATTACTTTGCCTTTATAAGGGCTAGAGACTTTAAAGTCTAAGTGTAGTAGAAGTAGTATTAAGTGTTATAGTATAATAGTATCTTTAGTAAGAAACCTTTAAAGGATCTAAATACCCTACTACTAGAGGACTTTAACTCTATTATAGACATCTAGGCTAATAAGTTCTATATTAAAGCTACTATCCTCTAGGTAATTAAGGATAGAAGAGTTACTATAAAAGAATTAGGTATATAGTAACTTAGTATATAATAGACATAGCTAAAGGAAGCTATAATTATAGTATATAAGAGATAAGTATAGATTAAAGAAGACTTAGAAGCTTACTATATAGAGAATATAGGCTATTAAAAGTATAAGCTTAAAGTCTAAAATTTTCTTACTAGTTATATTATACACTATAAGAATATTATTAAGGGCCTAATAGCTCTTTACCTTATTAATAATATTAAAATCCTAGTATATCTTAAGTATATACTACTAGCCTTCTACTAAGGAGAATTTATAAAGTATAGTAGTAAGAGAAAGAGAGTACCTCTATTAACTAAGAAAGATAAGGTAATATCCTTACTAGAGTGTATCTAGAAGTAGATAACTACTAAGAAGATTAATAAGATTATTTAGGATGTAGAATAAAGTCTTAAGTACTATATAAATACTAAATATAATTCTATAGTTAAGGAGGGTAATAAGTCTAGTATTATAGATAATAATTATATTATAGAGGATTAGTCTTATAGCTATTTAAGCTTTATTATAATAATTATTACTTATATTAGATTATAAAACACTAGAGGTTAAAGCTTTATATATAATACATCCTTAGGATTTATATTAAGTAGTATCTATATTACTTTATAGATCGGTTATTTTTTAGCTATAGTTAATACCTAATATAATAATTTATCTTATAGATAGGTATAGCTTTAGAGTTATCTTCCTATTAGTCTAGTTTTCTTAGTAATAGTCCTACCTTTAGGAGTTATTAGCTATTATTCCCTTTTTTAGTATTAATATATATTTTTAGTTTTCTCTATAGGTATATACTAGGTAATATTAGCTAGATTTATATACTAGTATTATAGTCACTATTAGTACTAGGGTCTTTAGGAGTTTATAGACTAGTATTATATTATAATACCCGGGTATAGTTCTTAGCTAATTAGTATTAATCTTATTACTTTAATAGTATAGTAGTAATAGTTTACTTTTTAGTAAGGAGAGTTGCTTTAAACCTCTTAGTTCTTAGTATAAGGAGAGAGAGGAGGGTTTATGGCCCTAAAATCATGTGATCTGCTTATTTAGTATACTTAGCCCTTAAGGCTTTCCTTCGGTAGACAGTTACATAGACAGCGACATCCACAATACAATTTAGGTGTTACCACTCAGACAACAGCGGTTTGGAGTCCTGCGACATCTTTAACATTTGGCACAGGTTAAATCATTTTTGGCAGCGTACTTTAACATTTTCAGCGGCTCACGACCACGATGGCATGGTTTTCCGGGAGGGCAAGGAAAGGAAGTATAAGAGAATAGGTCATAGTAACACAGGTAGCCCGAACAGTCATATCTTATGAGTGACTATCAATAACACCTCCGATGGAAGCACTGTGGCTTGATCATACCGTTGACTTCTTCTTTTAACTCGAAATGGAGTTGTTTGCCCGGTGAAGGTTCCGACTGCTATTTTCATGCAACTCAGAGTATCGAACAAAGCTTTGCCGAATTATTAAACAGGGTATCAAGAGTTTTGCGCAGCATCTCCTGCGCCGGCATCTCTCGGAGCCTTCTTCTGCTGCTTAACTCGCTCCTCAGCCGCCCTGGCAATGATCTCTCTTCTACTGAGGCTACCAGCCTCTACCTCTCCACCAGCGGTAGACTGCACCCTCTCTTGCGCCGAAGACGACGAAGATCCTAGCACATGTTCTCCACCAGTCCAGCCTCCATGATCCGCCTCATAATCACTCTCTCCTCGGTCGTCCGGATTAAAGAACTCTTGACTCGACAACGCATGCCCTCCGCTCCTCCAGTCATTTTGCTCAACCTCCTTTTCAATCTCATGACACAAACCCCAGAAATTCCGGTCATGCTCGCCCCAAACATTATGAGCCAGTTCGTGACAAAGTGTTTTCCGGATGGTCTTGTAATCTCGGTATCCATCGTATGCATCCGTTCTCAACCTCAACTCGATCACCTCGCCTCTGTTGCGGTTCAGGCCTAACGTCCTGCCAACGCCTTCGTGGCTCACGTTCGTATGTGCAATTGGATTCATCTCTGTCAACAGCGGTACCGTCCATTTATGCTTCCGCATTGACGCCTTGATGCCTGCATCATCCCTTAGCCGTTCCAGAAATCGCAAACTCTTCTCTGGATGAGGAAGATATGGCAGCGGTCGCAATGTGGTGAATGTGTATGTAGCTTCCTCTTGCACCTTCCTCCAGTCTCTGCTCCTGCTTGGCGCGGGTGACGCTGGCTTCACCGGGCTTTCGCTGCCGCCTAGACGACCGGACCGTCGGGTGGCACGAGCCTGGGAGGCTTGGATGGAGTTATTGAGGGAGGAGACTTCTTCTGCGGAAGAGCCTAATAGGACGATCTTCTTGGAGAGGAGAGTTTGGAGTTTGAGGTCCGGGTCCTTGAAGGGTGGTTTGAGAAGGCCCACCTTGGGCGATATCATGAACTTCTGATTAGACGGTGGTATGGATAGGTCCTCGTCGACGGTGGCGGAGAGCTCTGATATGGTTGCATCTTGAGGAAAGGTATATGTATGCGGTTGTCCATGATATATAATCGGTAGCTGTATCTCGCCTGCATCCATTGACGGAGTCGGTAGATATCAAGGCGTGCACGTAGAATGATAGAAATTGTTTCCCTACAAAATATGTAGATAGATATATCGGTCAAGTTACGGTGGTTCAGGTAACTGCCCAGCCACTGGAGAGTTGATTTCGAGAGAGCTCCGTGCACTCGAACATCGAGACTTCGTTGTCGTTCCTTCACCTTCTTGGAGGTGTTTGTAAGCGCACGTCATCGCCGTAGACCTTCCTGATGGCTCGTGCGCTAACCCTACGATCGAGCCCTAAAACAACCTCAAGCCGCCGTAACGGCAGCCGGCGTGGATTTCTCTATCCTGAGTACATCCTCCAGGGGACTTCTGAAGTAACCCGCCACCGCGCGGGCATTACGAAGTTTGAAAAGATCGTCCGGCAGGTTTCACTTCTGGGTTTAGTTTATAGTGGGCTTCTTAAAGGTGGAATCATAATCACTTAAGTATTGTGTGCATACTTCAACGTTTCGGTCTACTGAAAAATGCTGAGACCAAGACTTACGTTGCGGTACCTTGTGTCGAGAAAGTGACACGGTTTCTTAACACCTTCGGCCGGCAAGGACTATTGAAACGTAATAAATTTTTCATTCTCGGAAGAAACCAGAAGGCATCGGAAAAGACTACTGGATCGGGTCATAAAGCCCCGAGCACATCGTATTCACCTGAGGCTGAAGCGTTCAGAGTCTGCGCCTGTGGCCGCGCCTGCCTCAGTCCAGATCCGGCCTTTGTTTCGACAGCGCGTCGTTCATCGCCTGGATCTGCGCTTCTTTCGCCTCCTGCTTCTGCTTCTCCTGCTTCCACAGCTCGACCTCGTGCAACCTGCCCTCCATACTGCAAGTGAACATTACCTATTAGCGCTGCCATACTGTTTAAAGGACGGGTTACTTCATCCACCTACTCGTTCGTCTTCGCTTCGAGCTTATCAAGCCTTGCGTGAATGTCGGTGAGCTCAGATGTTTGCCCAATGGTAGCTTGTTCTGCCGTGCTCTCGAACTGTTTCAACTGCGAGAGTGGGTTTCTGTTGTCGCGTTAGCGGTCGGAACTTCGCGTGCTCTGAAACCTCCCTTCTTCAACTCTTGCGGGATGAAGTTGCCAAGTTTCTCAGCCACTTGGCGTTTTGACCGCGGCGTCTCTTCTGCTCTCAGCGCACCCGAGAGAAACAGAGATTAATTCCGAAGTGCAAAATGACTAAAAAACATTTGGGGCTACTTACCCGATCAAAGACATGTCGGTCAGTATCTTTACTGAATTTGCTGTTGTTGAGTCCTAAGAATTAGATTGTCAGACCACAGAACGGTTCACAGCTTCTGGACTGAAAATAGTTTTGCAACCACCGCATCGTCAGGAAGAAGACGGACGTTCAGTGCGTGCGGTGCATTGTGTTACTAAAGACGGAAACCAGAACAGTAAGAACTCAGGCGACTCTCCTTCGAGTGAAGAGAGGAAATGAAGACCATCTTAAATGGATGAGCAAGGCTAACCTACAAGATTGTCAATGCGGGGTCTGATGTGCTTGTATGGAAGGACTGCAAGTGGAGGGGCCGGAGATGGGCAGAAATATATGTTGCCCATAAGCGGCGGGGCAGGCAATCGAATTGCCCTGCAACGAGCAAGCACTGCACCGAAGCCTCCCCACACAGCAAGCTAGTTGAATGCAGTCTGCTTGGAGTTCTCATAATGGAGTTCTCGTAAATCTCATCCATGGCATTGCTATAGACTGCAGTGCTCCATTCTTGTCCTACCCCTCAGTGATCAACACTGCAGCGCTATCTGTTACAGGGGTGGAATGGGGATGTTTCAGTGGCTCAACCTGAGAGAGGTAACCAGGGTCTGCCATTGACCGTCGTATTAACCACCGTTGCTTGTCGAGCCTGCAAAGCTAAGTTCTTTTGCATAGCTACTGATTTACACTGCAGTGCTAACGTAATCCAGCGTGTGCACATGATATTTCAGAAACTCTTCGCTTGAGCGGGATAACAAGGGTCTGCAGATGATAGCAAGGAGGGCGATACCAATACGTTACACAAGTCATGTTCAGCTCTGAAGAGCTCGATCGGGAGCGCTATTTAGTCTTTTCGTGCTGGCAAGTCCATAAGTGGGCTGCGACCTTCGCCTTTGCTTCGCAGCGCCTGAGTATAAAACTCCTCCGGTCGTGCAATCCATGTCTGAACGTGACAGCACCTCCATTGCTTGTGCTGATAGAACATCACTACTGTCTCTTTGCGCAAGTCTTGTCTGCGGTAATATCAGCTGACCTTGAGGCAATCCATAGCTAGGCTCAGTAGCACCTGGAGATCCAGGGGAGTGCAGCTGGTAGACCCGAACTAATTAGAGTGTGAGGCTTCCCGGGATCGACTTCGATCGATTGCACGCATTAGCGTCGGCCACGCTTCGTCAGCCTTTGCTCGATGACATTCGGTAGACCAGCTTCCGCGTCTTTTGCCCTTTCTGCACAAATCACGCCGAGTAGAGTGACAAGCGCTGTGGTTTCCCGGCTCGACTTGTGCACCGCCTCGGCTACCTCGGTTAGTAGAGCGGGAGATGTTCAACACATAGCCGCTGTAGTCGATGACGACTTCCGGAGGGTGTGCTGCTGAAGATGGCAATTCGCATGGTGGCGGTCCCCTCTACTCGTAGGAGTGGTGCTGTTTGTGGTTGCAGTCCGCTAGCGACGCTGATCGTGTCGATTGCAAAACGGCGCGGGCCAGGGTGCTAGCGCAGGCTTGTCCATGGTGAATACGGGAGACTAGCAAGGTTCAAAAGAGCCGGACTAAATCTGCTGGAATACCTGCTTGGCAGCTTTTCCATCGAACACGGTTGCGGCTGGCATCGCACAGAGGCGACGTGATGATCACGTGGGACGCGGAATCGTTGCAGATCACTGTAATTCAGGCCATATCGTCGCAAACCCAACGTAGCAAGGTCGACTGCAAAACTGCTCAGGAGCCAGCGTTCACGCTACATTCAGCTTTTGGACGCCAGGAGTCACATCAGAATTTCAGGTTGGATGCGGCACTCGCAGCTTTCCCCAGGTCGCCAATGGCGCCACTCCCCGACTGGCTCTGCAACAGGGTCTGCAACTGCTTCACCTGTTCCTCGAGTCTGTAGGGTGAAGATAGCCCATTAGCGTTGGTTAGCCTCAATGGAATGGTCGGGCATATCTGCTTACATTTTAATTCTAGCTTCATGGTCGTCCAGCTGAGCTTGTGGAGACGCCGACACTCCCCTGTCAAAAAACCAGTCAGTCAACTGAGCCAACTTAGCAATAAAACCTCCTTCATCCACCATGCTTTCACGGACTTTCTGCCGCTAAGGCTTCCTCGCCTTTCCTGACGGTTTAGGTACCTCCTGTGCTAATAACTTATCCCGAAAGACCTGGACTCAATCCAGGAATTGTTTTATAATCTCGAAAAGCACTCACTCCCCTCTTCCGAGAGCTTCCATAGCCACAAGCGGCATAGCTTCGAAATACGACTGCAGAGTACCTAGGTAACCTAAAAGAAATCAGACAGACTCCCAGTCATCCTCATTGTAGATTTTGTGTAGTTGTAGCCGACAATAGCTGTTTTGCTCAGAAACAAACCTAAGGAGCGAGATGTTATTCGTTCCGTTCGCTTTTTAGGGTATTTTATTGGTTGCATTGGCTTTCTAGGCATGTCTCTCTTAACAGCAAAGCTCCTTGACATCAAGAAGGACATACAAAGGCAGTACAGCGAGCACAAGGTGTACCAAAGCCTGGTTGACTTACGAGTTGTATTGGGAATTACAAATGGTTGCTGCAAGTTCGAGCGTGGAGCTATGAATGAAGAGGGCAGAGGTGGCAGGTATGTATATGGACAAGGTCTGCCGGCGAAATCTGGGGGCTACTTTAGACTCAAAAGCGGGGTTGGATGACCGTCTCAGCACTGTCGCCAACCGGCTAAATGGAGTGCAGATGGAGCATGCGTGCTCCACCGGTAAGTTTGAACGAAACAGTTATATTGCCATTATTATGCATCTCTAGCATCGTACTAATACAATCCCTGTTGGACAATCCTTGGGAAGTCGTCCAGCCTAAGCTAGTTTCATCGTGAGCTGAAGCTCGGGATTCTAAGCAAGGTCAAGGTCCAAATGCACGTCTCAAACCCGAGTGGTCATTTAAGATTCGAATTGCTCGTATCCAAGCTCTTTGGGCGAAGTTGGTGACCCAAATCGGGCCGAACATTTGCAATCAGATGGTCTGCGTAGTATTATGCTGGCTCCCAATACGAAAACATGCACGCTATGACCGAACAATATCGCATACTGCATATGGTCCTGGGTCGCGATTGGAGATCTATTGTCGTCGTCCAAACCCTTAGGAGCAGATTAAGGTTGGCGATCGACGGGAAATCGTAATTTGGGATCGTACCATCCCGCGGCGGGGCACCCCAGGAACCCAACTTCGGTATCCCACCATCTCTCCTTACTTCTCATTATGACTAATCGTACGAGGAAACGGTGCAGAACTGCCGGGTTGTTTTGAGTCTCAAGCCAGCGTAACTGTCTATGGGGTAATAGGACGATGTGAGTAAGTACAGGTTCGTTCAGGCTTTGACGCGCTTCGAAATACAGACCTATTCAAGCTTTTGGGGGGCGCCAATACACTATACTGAACATTTTTACTCGGGAACCTGTTCTAGAGAACAAAAAGCAGCCACCAACCCCTACGAATTTGCTGTAGGATGTTATAGTGACGGGGGGGTCCCCAGCAGGTTAAAGCATCCCACTTCTACATGTTGCCTTGCCTAGTGCTCCGGTTGGGATTCCAGCCGCGAAATTCTCGCACCAACCCTTGGACCTATCTCTGATGGATCACTATTACGTGTAAGTGTATATCAGGCTTGACGGTCAAAATCATATATGAGTCTTCATAGAAAAACCCTTTCTTAGTGCACACCATGTATACTGGTGTTGCATACATGCAATCGGATGAAAATGGTGTTATGTTCTTTATAAATACTGTTTATACGTCTCTCAATCGTTTTCGTGCTAGATCACATTCTGTTCCATGCGGGCGAATGCCGCAGATCCGCGGCGGCTGTAAGATTCTGTTCTTACAGCGAGGGCAGTTTCTCTGGCTCATATTCAGGCTTCATATTACGCTCTCGTATGTTCGATATGGCGAATGTGTGCTTTGGCAGCTGTTCTATATACAGTAGACCTAACTGGTGGGATGCCGTATCGACTTGGGAAAATGCAGACAAAAGTACGAAAAGCGGAACATGTGTCTTACATGCCCCACGTGAAAATACGACTCGGCTTCTCAGCTTCCATTTTCAGATGTCAAGCTGAGATCTGCTACGATAACCTCAAGCACACAGTGGTCTTAGAATTCGGTTCCTTCAATATGATAACGTGGATTCCGGCGAGGGGGGTGCTTAAACTGTATACTCCGCTTGTGGGGCTTCTCTATGACTGAGATATCACTTGATGTTGTGTTCCGCGCCTGGCGTCGTAGTCGTGCTTTCTGCCGACGTATTGCTATCCTCAGAGTTCTAATTATGGCCGGGAGCTCCTGTTTCTGCTCGTCGCTCCATAGGTCGCGCGTCTTGAGTTTTCCTTCCAGCTCACCTACGCATCTTTGCGCCTCTTTAAGATAATCCACCGCCAAGGGACCGTATACCAATTTGATTGGATGTTTATCCAGCTCGTTGGAGATTAAATCCTTAAGCTTACTATTACTCTCACCCCTGGTTTTATCAAAGTCCTCGTATGCAATCTTCACGCTCTCGGGTTCAATGTCGGCTTCATTGACTTCAGCATTTTCACCAAGCCCCCACTCTTCACGCAGCTTGTTTTTCCATTCTGCTCTCTCCCGTTTCAGCCAAGCGGAGATGTCGCTGGGTGGTGATTGGATCCACTTCTTGAGTTGCTGGCCGACAAGAACTATTTCGACCTTGGCTTGCGTGTTGGATATCTCCTCCGTCAATTCTCGCAACAGCTCCTGCTGCGCGTCTACATTCATGTTTTCGGCTTGCTGGGTCGATGCGAGCCTGGCTTGCAGTTCCTCCTTTCTCGCCAGAGCTTTTGCCTCTGCTTGTCGCCATGCTTGATAAAGGAGCCGCTCTCTCATTGTTCTAATCATGCGCGCTTTAATCGCGGGTACTCGCTTTCGCAGTAGCGTAGTCTGTTGGTTCTGTAACTGCAGATGCGCAGTATCCCCGTGGTCCTGGGTTTGCTCTGCCTCGGGGGCCCGGGTTTGCTCCTGCCCTGACAAGCCATCTTCGAAGTTGCCAAAGTCCGTCTCGGGGAGTTCGGTAGGGGTATTCCCTGCGCCAGAGACCGATGGCATGTTTCCAACTTCCCCGTGTAGTTCCTCTAGCTGCATCAGCTTATTCTCAAGGTCTGCGATTCTCCCTTGAATAGCTTCCATGTCTAGATCGCCAGGGTCAGAAAGACTTCTGATTATCGGGGCCGTGGGATCGGGTGCAACGGCCTTGACTAGACCAATGGTATCATGTATGACAGCATCCGGCCACGCCTTTGCAATTTCAGCATCTAGCACGTTGGCCCAGTTAATTGTTACGCCTTCCATGCTTGGTATTGCACCTTCGGGGTCGCCGCGGTTTTGCTGAATAACGCGAGAAAGTCCCCTAGGAGAAGTCTTGCTACCTGTGTCGCTTCCCTTCTCTGTCTGTGGAGCGCTCAACTCGTCGCCTTCTACTGCCGTCGCTTGAAGAGCTGCGGCCGCCTGGCGTGCAGCAGCTCCTTCGTAGCCTTCTGCGTGAGAGATGATGAGTTTCCTTAGATCCATCTTGAGCTGTCTTGGAACTCTAAATGGGGCTTCCGAGGCAAATTTTATTTTTAGTTCGAGCTCTTGTGGTGTCTGGATGAGCCTTCTCTTCGCTGTGTCCAGTCGCTGCTGAACGTCGTTCAGTCGGGCCTCCGAGAGGCTTAACTCATGCGCAATCGACTCCCAGTTCGGTTTCCTTTGCTCCTTGGGCATTCTCAGAGCGTCGCGGACTGCTTGAAGCTTCAAGACGTAGTCTGTGTGCTTTCTTAAGGCCTCTGCGGCTTCTGGGATGCTTCGAAGCAGTTTCGCGACGTGGAGCTGCGACTCAAGCTCCGCTATACGCAGCTTCTTCTTGTAGCCAAGCTCTTGTATTTGCGAATTCAATAAATTCGTTTGAACCTTTTCCGCGCCATATGCTTCGAAGTCAGCTCGCCGCATGGCCGCTCCTTGAACTCCTGATGCTTGTCCTGCCTCGAGTTTCATTTGGTCCTTCAGCAGATCTTCCAAGCGAGTTCTCAAACCCTTTTTCCGAGCCTGATGAGGCAGTAGTTGTTCTATGTGTTCTTTCCGGAGCTCTTGAATTCGGGCAACTAGGGCGCCCCATGATTGGACGTCCGCCAGTCTAGAGTCGAATTGGTTTTTGACATCATCTATACGAGTTTTTAGGTCGATTGTGGCCGGTACGTCAGAGGCACTTGGCTTTTCCCGCATTTCTGTCTGAACGCGTTCAATCTCCCCCCTCAACTCTTCGATCCGAGCCAGCTCCGCCTCGAAGGCCGTTTCGTCATCCTTTCGAGCCAAAGCGGCCTTCTGGTTCGCAGAGATTATCTCCGCCTCTTGAGTGGCGAGTACCTTGGCGATATCTGCGATACTGTTGGCTTTCTGATTCATCAACCGAAAGCCACGAATGCGCCTGTTGACTCGGGTTTCGCCATTGTCTTGCCTCCACTCAAGTTGATGCCGCTTAGCATATTCAAGCAGCTGCTTATATGCGATTTCGCCTTGATAGCCATAGGGAAAGGTCACCGTTGCGAGCGGTTGCCAGGCGTCGCGGCGTATATCTGTTGGTACAGAATTCTTGCCATTGAAAGGGATTTGCTTGATGCTGTCATGTTTCTAAATTTGCTGTCAGTTTGTATACATAGGCATCCATAGCGGGTTTGAACATACTGCTTTCGTCCGTGCTAGTGAATAAATGACTTGCTTGGATCTCCTATTGTTGTAGACGAAGATATGTCGTCCATGCTCGAGGGCTTTAGTTGCAAGCTCTACTTGCATGGCAATGTAGTTCAACACCAGAGCCTCTGATACTCAGCGAGACGTTTCCATAGCTTAGAAAAGGCGGTAAGCCAAAATCAAAGACTCAGATGGATCACTGCTGGGCGGTTGTCTAGGCGCTCAGCCGCAGTAGACGCTAGTTCCGCAACCTCAGTACTCCGCATGACTCGCGCAGGATATGCACATTGTTGATCGCAGACCTTGTGGTTGCGCGATGACTTCTCCAATTCGTGGTGCAAAGGATGTGATGGCTCACAATGTCCAAGGATATGCAACTGTGCGAATCAACTGCAACCAAGGTGTGAGCAAGCCCGGTCTCGACAACGATGAGCGAAACTCTATCAACTAAGATACGATGGCCTCCGCTGGAGCTGCGAGCCCTTACTCGACGGCGCATCGACGGGATAGACCATGGCTTCTCTCCTCAGTAAGATACACATACTCTTTCTAAAGCGTGAGTATCAGCACATGCGCTAACTTTACTCGGATTTAAGAACAGAAAATTGCGACATCTTAGCGGGATTGCCCTACGAAATCTGACGTTTACGCAACCAACCAGACGTGAGAGAGGAAAGACAATTGACGATGACGCCTTGCCAAACTCTCTGAGAACGCCGGCCAAATTGCTTGCCCAGCGCGAAGCCAAAAGGCTCGAACATTCCAGGTCGGCGAGCGATCTCAGAGCCTCTGCCACGACTCAACCTCCGACAGCTCGGCCCGTGTCTCAAGGAAGGGTAGATGGCGGTTCTCCACCTGTCAGGCCATCTATCGGACGGCTACGCAGAAGAAGCACGCTAGAATGGGCCAATGCAAGTCCCATCCAGCGGCAGAAGAAACTGGAGGATATCATAGAAGCACGGATGGCAGACGTATTTTTCTCATTGCACGTCGAAGCGGCAGAAGGCAAGGGCTAGCTGATCTCAAGACTTTCTGTGGAGTGGGTTTAACGTGGAGATTTCTACAGAACCAATCTATGTGAGCGAGGTTGCCGAGCAGACAATGGTAGCTCGTTAGATCCCTACCGAGTCCTGTACGACAGTCGACTGAAATGCTTAGAATCCTACCTTTCGCTCATTTGACCTGACTATTTTCGGCCCGGACATAACAAGGATGGAAAGTTTGACTATTAGGTTCTGGGCAAAGGCCGAGACAATGGAAGACTACCGGTTTGTTGTAGAACTGTCGCTCAACCTACGATCCCTGCAGTTCATCGGCACATCTGTAAGTTTCGTAACGGTCTTGAAACAAACAAATCAACTTACAGCCTTTAGTTGGACGACTTCCATCAACCCCTACCCGTCAATTGCATCGTCTTCACGCTTGTCGACGGATTATATACGTCCTTCAACGACCTACCAGCGGAAGATCATGCACAACCGATTTCTGTTGAAGCATCAAGATCAGCCGCGCACGTCCAACTCACGTCGTCGTATGATACGCTTATGCGTCTATCGAACCTCGATGCTTGTATACAAGATGCTATCCTTACGCGCCAAAGATTGGCCTCGGAAATTGAAACCATCATCCAGAGAAACAGGGACTTGTCGTCAGAAACGAAAGAACCAGCTATTGCCCGAGACCGCCTGGATGTGATTGAGCAAGCAGTCGGCTCAGTAAGGAAACAGGTCGAATCTACAAAGAAGAGGCGGGACTTCAAGAAATCAAGCTTGGAGGCTCGAAGGGAGTTCATGCGTCAAGGCCGCGAAGCCGAAGCCAGGGCACGCGAATATCTCTCCAACAACAGTGATAAGCTGCAAGTGTGCAAAGACACGCTGCAGCAGACAAGAGATGAAATAGCCGGTCAGCGACGGCGGATATGTGAGGATCTCCAGCAGATCTATCCAGTCGACGCAATACCTGGTCGCTCGCTCGCTTTCACTATAAGGGGTTTACCCTTACCGAACTCGGATTTCTCTGATGCCAAAGAGGATGTGGTTTCCGCTGCGCTTGGCCACGTCGCTCATCTTGTATACCTCCTATCGTTCTATCTATTCATACCGCTTCTTTACCCAATCCACTCTTGCTCTTCGACGTCGGTGATACAGGATCCTATATCGATCATGGCAGGTATTCGCACATTTCCTCTATACATGAAAGGCAGCGCCATGTACCGCTTCGAGTACGCCGTGTTCCTATTGAACAAGGATATTGAACAACTCTGCAGTCGGCAAGGACTCAACGTATTAGATATTAGGCAAACACTGCCGAACTTGAAATACTTGCTCTATGTGGTCACGGCCGGCAAAGGAGACTTGCCAGCAAGGAAAGCTGGAGGCATTAGAGGTTTGCTCAGAGGCGTTGCTTCACCAGTTCTCTCTAGGTGTGCGAGCCAAGAGAGCACGCATCATAAGCAAAATCAGGCCAAGCAAGAAGCAATGGGTAAAGGCAGAGCGAAGCTGAACGGAAACACATTGGATGCGTTTCCACGAAAGAACGCTCGGAAGTCCTTTGGAACAGACACTTTTCAGTCACCCGCGATGCGGAAGCTCTCAAGTAATATTGAATAGTAATACTTTTCAGAGCCGAGCCCTTTGGGATATAGCCTTGCGTATCATCCATTTTCCTTGTGAGACCTCATGTCTGCTGCGGAGCTGCGGTCATGCTCAATGGTAAGAGGCCGAAAAGTAACCGGCGGGATCCGGGGAAAAGCCCCTTCCGGGCTTAAGGGTCTAACGCCAGGTGGAGCTCTTCGAAGTCCTGGCGCGCCGCACACAGCGTGTTGGTGTATCCTGCAACCGACGCGAATAACTCCACACCATGTCAACTTCAGCGCTGGATCCCTTTCCAGCGTTGTCACCGCGTCATCAAGCCGTTAGACACGAAATAGTCGGTTCACCTAGCCCTCCGCGTCCGCGGAGGAAGAGCAGTGGCCTCGGAGGAGAACCGCGGGGAGATACTGGCGCTGCTGCGCTTGCAACAATAACTGACAGGTCACCTCCTTCCACACCCTTCTCGCTCTCAGTAAGTCAATTGCGCAGCTGTTCTGGTGGTTCGCATTGCTCTGCTGACCACCGACAGCGAACCGCCTCAGAAAGAACGAAACCACACTCGAAACGCCGAAAAGCCAAAAGCCTTCTCCGCCGATGGAAGAACATATCACTCCGCCATACGTGGATCAATCCTCTGATTATATGTATCATCGTGGTTTCCGCCTACCTTCTCAATCCGACACCTTCCAACCCTCTCCATAGCGCCCTCTTCCTCTCCTACCCAGTCACCCTCCGACCTGATCAACATCCCGCTTCAACACCCATTCAATATGGCAAAGGTGCAAAAGACTTCGCTTTCGTCGCCTTCTACACTATCTTCCTCTCCTTTACGCGCGAGTTCCTCATGCAGCGGCTTATTCGACCGCTTGCCATACGCGCCGGCTTCACCTCCCGCGCCAAGCAATCTCGCTTCATGGAACAGATTTATACCGCCATGTACTTCGGAGTATTCGGGCCTTACGGGCTCTATGTCATGTCTCGCACCCCGATATGGTACTTTAACACAACGGCGATGTTCGAAGGGTTTCCGCACCGGACGCATGAAGGGCTATTCAAGGCGTACTATCTCTTACAGGCGAGCTATTGGGCGCAACAAGCTATAGTGCTGCTCTTGCAGCTGGAGAAGCCAAGGAAGGACTTCAAGGAGTTGGTGGGGCATCACTTCATCACGATTGCGCTTATCTGGTTGAGTTATCGGTTTCATTTTGCTTACATGGGTTTGGCGGTATACATTACGCATGATATAAGCGACTTCTTCCTAGCCGTGAGTACTTGGTCCTTCGTCGCCTTGGTCTGGCAATATGCGTACTGTGTCACCATATACTGATAGCCCGAGAACAGACTTCCAAGACCCTAAATTACCTCGACTCCTCAATAGTAGGTCCCTACTTCGGCTTCTTCATCTTTGTGTGGGCGTATCTCCGCCACTACATCAATCTGCACATCCTGTACGCCACCCTCACCGAGTTCGCCACCGTGGGGCCCTACGAGCTCGACTGGGTGACGGAACAGTACAAGTGCTGGATATCGCAAATAATCACCTTCCTGTTGTTGGCGAGCTTGCAAGCCGTGAATTTATTCTGGTTTTTCTTGATCCTACGGATAGCCAAAAATTATGTCTTTAATAGCCACTGGAAGGATGTCCGGAGTGACGACGAGGATGAGGGGGAAACGGAAGAGGTGGAGAAGAAGAAGAACAACAACAATCAGAAGCTCGAGAGCAGGCCAAGGACTAAAGTGACCGGAGCGCTAAAAGGGAGAGGCGCCGATCAACCTCAGGTGCTGCTCAATGGCGAGCCGGTGCCGGCAATAGAACTAGGACCTGTGTTAAGGCAGAGGCTCGAAGGTGTTTCAAGAGAACGATACAAGTCATGACCTCTATTGGCGCGCCCTTTGTACAATACAATTAATGGGCTTTGGCCAGATCACGCTCGGCAGAGACGGAATACCCAGATACCGTGAAAAATTGTCCTAGTATCGTCTTTTTGCCCGTCTTCCGCGCTACCTCATAATGTCGTCGCGGTGTTAACGTCCGGCACTGAAAGAGGACGCGTCAAATGCCGACATCAGTAGTTGTCGTGACCCTAGTATACTTGGTCACAAATTATCCGGCTAGGTGGGAACTCAAGCAGGCCATAAGGAAAAGGAGCGAGATGCGGTGCCATGCCGTAAGAAGAAAAAACTGTCTCCAACCGCTTTGATGGCAGTACGAAGACCGATAGCCAGGTTAAGAAGTCTTTACAAAACTCAGAAGTCCTTGCTGCTTCCGTCACACGTTGATCTGGTGCAACCAAACCTCCTGCTCCGCCCTCGCACTATACGTGCTCGCCCCCAAAATACTCTGCATCTGCTCATTGCTCGTAAACAAAATATTCCGCGCAATCAACCACCTCACGCCCTCCATACACGGCGGGCTCGTCAGACTCCCCCTATAAGTCCAGAACTCGCTGAAGTGGTTCACCTCATCCAGCGCCGCGCCCGGGTTGATGCTAGCGGGCACCTGCGTCTCCGTATCGTTGAACCGGATCATGGGCGGCAGCTGCGCGAAAAACGCGGAGTTGGCGTTCCCCGGGTCGATGCGGATTGCCAGGACGGCGCGTATGCGGCCGGTGGCGTCGGTGTGCACGAGGTGCAGCTCGGCTTTGGAGCGGTCAGATTGCACGGTGTGGTCTGCGGGCGCGTGGACGTGCCAGCCGGTCATGTAGAGGGTTGTGGTGTTGTCGACGTAGAGGTGCGGGGGGGTGGTGTAGTTGCCAATGGGGTGCGAGATGGTGAAGGCGGGGCCGTAGCCCCAGTTGTAGAAGTGCCCGGAGACGGAGGGCGGGTAGAGGAAGGTGGGGACGTGGTTGCGGGAGAGGCCTTGGGTTATGAGGAGGGGGATGGGGGATTGTTGCGTGCCGGTTTGGCAGAGCGTGTAGTCTGAGTTTTTCTGTTAGAGAATGGGGCAAGATGGGCTATATGATATAGGGACACGGAACGCACTCTCGTTGATCATGCCCCAGTTGTATGACGCTTCGTAGGCCCAGTCTTGAGCCCGGTGCTGGCGTTTCCGGAGCTGTGCACCGAACTCATGGTTGTTATGTTCAGGGCATGCCAATGCTATTGTTGCCACGGAGGCGGCTGCCAGGATTCTCAGAAGCATTGGAAACTCTTGTTCCGTGACCCCGTCCTGTGCTTTATTGAACTGTGGGAGTGTGCGAAGGCCTTCAGTGATTTTCTTATAAGACGATCTTATCCGTGGACGTTATTTGTTTCATAAGACTTCCTAAGTATGCTTGCAACACCATCGTGGGTTGTGCCTTCTTATATAGCACATTAGAAATAGTTCCATTGTTACCTAACGTATTTGCACTGCCTTTTCTGGAATTGTGATCAATGACGCGGCACACCATCTCCCCTAAGCTGCCAAGTCTCTTGAAAAATAGTTCTCTTACGGAATGTGTTTCGAACAAGGACAATAGTTTAGGCCAAGGGAACGAGGCGTGAATCGACGCTTTATTGCCCTGTATGCCAAGCGGATCTCGTCCCATGCGGAGGAAACCCCGAATATGCCAAGAAGTGGCTGTGTAGAGGAACTACCTAAGGTTGAGCCTGTATTAGCATACATTACGTCTGAACTTCCTCAGAAGCTCATATTAAAAGGCTAGTCAGGAACTAGAGTAAGGCAGGTTTTCCAGCGAGCCCGCTAATATTGAAGCGATAACAACAAAGTCGGTGGTCCGCTGCGGTGCAGGACCCCCTGTTACACCAAGCAAGAGGCGCGAACGACGAAAGGTTACCATTGAATGCAATTGCTATCAGGCATCTGATTAGAAATTGTCGATGAGTGAGATCTACTCTGCACAAAAGGCAAAGTGACCTAAGTCGTGGGATTATCAATCTTAGGGTTTACGAAGAACGTGATCACATTGGTGTACCTATCGAATCTTCTTCATCGATAGATTCAATCAAGTATTGCCACAATACCTCTCATCGAGAACGGTTCATTCCATGGGGATTGCCCTCAGAGGCAGAGTGGAAACCTTCTGAGAAGTAGAGACCCCTTCTAGAAGCGACGAGAGCTGAAGCATCACGATTGCGGTAACAATATCGAGGTACACCAGCTTCATGATACGGGCGGACCCCTCAAGCGGTTGATGGTCGCGGGTACAGATTAACAGGTTTAAGGGTAGGTAAGTCCAGTTTGTAAGAAACAGAGACAGAAACGGAGTAGAAAAATGCTGAAATATTAGCGTAAGCGAGACTACCCTGCAATGTCGAGTTGCAGCATCATGATCAAGTTACAATAGTACTTCGAATAATGTCGAATCTCTCGAGAAATGGAACAGGGTCGGCGTAAGTTTGGAACCTTGCCGTCCTGGATCTTAGATGTTGAAAAAGTGCCTCGTATTGTTCTTTCCATTTTTCTGGTTTACTAGAGTGATGTCTGGAGACTGTTCAGATGATTGGGTATGTTAAAATGAGCATCCATTTGGCTCGTTCGACGGTCGTAAGGATACCCAGGAACGGTTTGCGCAGGATAGGATATTATGTGCTCATACGCAGGTTCGGCAGAATTTGCAGCGCCACCTTCTTAGCCATCTAACGGCTTCGTGAAGGTACTTCGGTATTAGGATCCTTGGAGGTGAATGATTCTTCTCTGTTTGGCGATGCTAGCAACTGTACAAGTGTGTTCCTCCTTCTGACCATGCAGTATTTGTCTACTGGTATGGGGGTGAATGAGGTGGAGCAGAGTTTCGGACCGACCAAGGAAATCGCTCCGTATGCGACTCGGCTCCTGCTGCCATTTATGGTGTCACGAAACCCCGCACCCCAGAGCGTGTCAATCCGTATGCTGTGCACCTGATACTGAGAGTAGGTAGAGGAGTTGTCTCTACAGTAGGGTTTTATATCGTTAGATATAGCTAGTGTACGTTGCGAGAAGTCTTTTGAGGCGCAAGTGCATTGGCATTGCTAGGTACTTATCTTTCGCTGGGTAAGGTACCTTAGCTCGCGTGCCATACACTCCACTTTTTCTGTCGTACCTGGTAAGTCTGCGCAAGCCTTTACGCACGTTACCTGTCATAAGAGGTACCTTGTTGTCGTTTCCCTGTCTGCAAAAAGGTCAGTTTATCCGTCTTTGCTGGAGAGAGCCCAATATATTTCATCTTTTGTGTGGCTCTTCCCGAAACGCAGGCGCCATCGTTACTGGGGGCATAAGTTACTTCCTGGCTGGTTCGGCCACCTCTCCGCGCCTTGGAAGTACCCCAAGTTTGGTACTGTAGGAGTACCTTGCGTGCTCCGGGGCGGGAACGACTACTCTCAGCGCTAAGTACCTTGCTAAAGGTACCTTATGAAACTTATCTTGTTCCTCAACCATCATGATGGACTGACCCCACGCTACTAAGCATGACGGGAAAGCAACCTTGACTGATCCCGCTTCTCCGCAACCTTCAGCGTACAAGTCCTCCAAATTACACGGCTGACAAGCGTCTCCATAACCCTCATCGGACGTGGTCCGGACTCGAGACTCGAGACTCGATCTACTTGCGTTTGCGCGATAGCCGCCTTACTCAAAGGCAAGCACAAACTTTGCACCCCACGCTGCTGCAACCAGTTGTAGCTGAACATCATCCAGGTCTTACCATCGTCGAATTTGGATCGCAACATCCTACGCGCGCTCACAAACCACTTCGCGACAATGATCGCCAAATGACTTTCCGTGCCTGTCGGCTGTGAGGGCATTTCATCCGTGGTTCTCGTGTCAATGCGCATGCGCGTGTTTCTTGACTAGATCTGTCAGTCCAAGCGCTTCCATCCCTTGAAGATGTCATCTCTCTGACGGTCCTAGAGGCTGTGGGACTGTAATATCCACTGCAGATAGTTTCAATCTACACCCTCGAGTACCTGTAAACTCCTCTACCGTCAGGCCATCACGATGGAGAGCAACTGGCCCGACGACTTCGAGTTTCTGCGGACAACGCTACCTGAAGACTCGGCAGTGAACAGCATGCAGATGCTAGATGATAATTATGGGTCGCCGCCTGGAATGTTTGGCAATGGAGGATTCGACAACATTGCCAACTCAGCAGAAGCAAAGCGCGACTCGAAAGTCAACCTGCCGCAGCAGGCAGGGCGACTTCAACCTCAAGGACAAGCTTCGCAGGCCGTACAGAGCTTCCACTCTCCCAAGAGCTCCAGCCAAGACTCCTCTTCCGACAACTCTGCGCAAAGAAAACGAAAAACTTCTTCACGCTCCTCTACGTCTGCGCTCTTCGGTGGCTACAACAGGATGGATGAGAATACAGACCTGCAGAACTGGAGAACGTCAGAAGCTGGACTTGTAAATATGGGAGATGCGCTCGCCATAGGGGACCCGGACTATGGCATGGACGACAGTTCCAATGCCATGGACGATGATATGGACATGAACAAGACGATGGATTCGCATTTCGACT
Source organism: Lichenothelia convexa (assembly GCA_021030975.1). Taxonomy (NCBI): domain Eukaryota; kingdom Fungi; phylum Ascomycota; class Dothideomycetes; order Lichenotheliales; family Lichenotheliaceae; genus Lichenothelia; species Lichenothelia convexa. The sequence goes on along the minus strand of JAGFMK010000131.1, from coordinate 51,225 downwards.
TTGAAAGTGCAGGTCGTACCCCGAGCGCTTTTGGAACAGGCTCAATCACAGGATTGGGTGGCTACGTTCCGGCCGGCTTCAAACTAGCAGCAGGCACACGCGCCGCACCACCTACGGTGAGTAGGGTGGCAACCATGTTCAGTGTGCAAGTTTACTGATGGCGCATTTACAGCCCACTGTTCAACCTCGATTCCTTATTGGTGACTCTCGTGAGGAATCGCCAGCGTCTGCATCCATGAATAGCAAGGAGGCATCCCCAGTTGATGTATTTGACAGTTTACCATCTTCGGTCAAAAGGGAACCTCTCGAAGCTGAAGATAGGCTGAATGAATCGTCCCAAAATCCTGTCTACGACGCCTTCAATTTCAGCGCGGCCGAATGGTCAGACTTGGGAATGAGCCCATCACCAGCAACGCACTCCCAAGGACTTGGTACGGCCGGCGGTAACACTACGGCTTTCCGTCCAGCGACGACTGCTTCCATGTCCCCATACGCGGCAGGTCGGAAAGGGTCAAGTTCGTCTTGGCTAGCAGTAGGCCCAATAGCTGCCAAGTCGCGCGTGGAGACACAAATAGGGGTTAAGTTGACCTTATATCCTATGCCGGCCGGTATCACGAAGTTACATCTTCCCACGTACACTATATCGAAACCGAAACTGCTTGCAAAGCCGCCTGTGGAGCGGTCCACCGAGATGTTGGAGTTGCACACAATGCTGGTCTGCACGAGTGCTATGAAAGATCCAGAAAAGAGACGACGTGCCTTCGCCAGGGCAAGGATCGGGCACGCTCCAAGAAAGGATACTAGAAGAAGAAGTTCGACCGGCGAGCTGAAGATGGATGATGACGATCCAGAGAGGCCTCTTAATGGAGGTGAAGTCCATATCTGTCCAGGATGCATCACCCGCGAGCGCAAGCGTGCAGCGCGCAAGAAAGTCAAGAAGGCTGAAGAGGAGGAAGCATGGGCTCAGGATGAAGACAAAAGAGCTATAGTTTTCAATACAAACGAGATCAAGGACTGGGCCCAGCCTGATCAAAGTGCATGGGGTTCGCCTGATGGGTCAGTAGATGGCGCAAATCTGAACAAGGGGCCTCCGCCCGAAGGTGCTATGCAAGTACATGCACCGATGCGCATTGCTTGCTATTGTCGACATCATGGAGAAAAGCTTGGATTTCAGTGAGTGGATTAATTCTATCAATGACTTCAACGTGCACCAAGACCAAAACAAATTTTAAAAACTTCCGCCTTCGCTCACTGGCGGACGCCGCGCTCTTGGGCGAGTTCACGCTTTGCCGCAAATGGGCAAAAGGCAGCCTCGAACCCCCATTTAACGAAGACAACATGGACTTACCAGTTTTACTTTTGACCAACCTTGACTGACGTAATGTGTTAGGGTGATCTTCACAATCAAGGACTGGAAAGATAAAGTCATAGCTCAAGCGATCAGTCCTTCGATTATGATTACAGACGATCACAAGACGCATGGCTCTTCCTCCGCTCTTGCGAGCCTCGCCGGAGGTATGCTAATCACGGACAACCAGTTCTCTGGTGCCACCGTTTTCCCTGGTGGCCAAGGGTTCAACTTTCAGCCCACGTTTCATCAGCAGGCAATGCCGTTTAGGTATTCGCATTCGACGAACGACCTGCAAGGCCTCCAGCAAAACTTCGTGCTCCCCTCGTCAAATTTTCAAAGTATGGACTTTACGCCTACAGACACTCGATCACAAGCCACATCGACCACATTGACGCCGAAAAACTTGTCTCGTCCAGCATCGCCCTCCGCGCAAGCCCCTCCATCGGCCAAGAAGCGTAAAGCTAGTGGGTCCAGTCATCACAAGGTTCCAAGTGGTCTGACGATGACGCGCTTAGAAACTCCTCAAGCAGCTCCACAGGCGAATGCGGCATCGGCAGGTGTAACTAGTAATACCGCACCCTCAGCGTTTTCGCCTACGTTCTTGTCGGGCAACGAGGCTTCATTTGTCGCCCGCCCAACTACATTGCATCAACAATTCAGCACCGGACCACCAACACCGATAAGCAACACAGGCGCTATGACTCCGGGTTACAGGTCCCATAGTGTTGAGAATCTCAGCCAGACTTTCTATTCCGCTCCAAGCTCAGCTCATCATAGTCGAGCACCCAGTCCGACATCGTTCACACGTCCAAACACGTCCTATTTGCAGCAGCAACAACAGATACAACATCAGCAAATGGCACAAGCACTCTCCAATCTCTCGGCTGGCTTGCCGAGCGGTCTTAGCCCCCAACAACAACCAGTAATACATAAGCTCATACCTGCTCAAGGATCTACAAGCGGAGGCATCGAGATTACGATTCTGGGAAGCGGTTTCTATCAAGGGCTCGAGGTCATGTTCGGCGACCGGCAAGCTACAACTACTACCTACTGGGGAGATACCTCGCTAGTGTGCTTGTTGCCCCCGGCAACTCAAGCTGGAACAGTCGCAGTGACCTTCAAGCACATATATCAGGCCCAATTGTCATATCCCTCGCCACCATCAATGAAGACTCCCTCATTCACCTACATCGACGAAGAGGAGAATCAGCTCTATGCAGAGGCGATGCGAGCACTCTGCGCGAAAGATACAGGGAGTTCAGAAAACTCTCGCACGTACGCTCGACAACTCCTGGCTACCGGGCCGAGCCCATACAACTTTATGGCGGGTTCAATGCCGCATGGGCTTAGGCAGCATCGACTGCATGACGAACGTGTCGACGCCAACCAACTTGTTCATAATTATGAACAGCCTTTCTACCATTCCTCTGGCCTGGCGACAAGCCATGCTGATCTTGGGACCGAGGAACAGCGGAGATTGGTTACCGATTCGCTTTTGACTATGACATATAATGGCACCATTGCCCATGAACAAGATGGATCGAATAATGCGCAAGCGGAAAGGGCCACTTTGTCGAAAGCTGCGTGCGCAGCTTCTCAAGGCCCGGAAAACGCGATGACTTCAAACTTTTGGGAGCTTGGTAGCTCGTCAACCGTCGAAAATTTGGGGGCAATGCCAAACAATGAGCCAGGTGTCGGTGACATGTCAACCATGCCTGGCATCGAAAACCGATTACGCGGGATGTGGATTGCTGCAGCATAACGATACAAGTCTTCACCTGCGCGAGGACGAATAGGCATCGGTCAGTACTGGTTACGCTGCGCAACCTACTGGCCCCACATTGAGTGGAGTAACAAGGTCCCTCGTGCTAACATGTTCCCAGATTACTCGATGCTGTATTTTCTATCCTAGCGATATTGTTCCACGAGATTATGAGGATGCTACATTGATACCCCGCCTGGATCCGTCATTGCGAAGCACTGTCTAGGGCCATGAAAGGGAAAGTAACGTATGAAGATTGTTGAGGACGAGGAAGAGCAGGATGCGGCCCACAAAGTCTGGGCTTGTCGCGCATGTTCTATTTTTATGTATTAGCCTATGAACGCGCCGCCTCGCATACGACGCTTGTTTATATGCAGCGCTTTCTTTGTACAAATGGAGTTACGCGGAATCGAGACTGGGCAAGAGGTCAATAACGCTTGGGCACGACAATTCAGGGAAAGGTAAATACTATGGGTAAAGAGATGGTAAAGTGTACAGTTTGTCCAGGATTTTCAAAGCAACACATGCTCAGGTCGAATGAGCATTGGTCTGGGCACTTTTCGAATGGGCATACCGTTCTCAGGAATGGGTAACAGGCTCTCTTGCGGCTTCTTTGTCGATGCTTGGATTTTCTCCGTTGGCGAGTCGTGTCATGCGTTATTATTACTACGTTGAGAGAGCGTTCGATTACTATGCTGTGCAACGCTGAGCAGAATGTTCCAATATGCAGCTCTCTGTGAGCATCTAGGATCGGTAACCTGCTCCATGTGAAGTGATGGACATGGTCTAAACCCAACCCCGAGTCCCAGCTTTGGGGTGGCCAAGCAAAGCTATAGTGACACAATCCGGTGCTCAATGGGCATGTCACAACGGAGGACATAAACACACGTCAGATCTCATGACAGAAAATGGAGGCTGCTCTCATATCGTCTATTTACAGTGCTTCCCCTCAAGCACAGAAGTTATCCACCCTTCATCATGGATTCTGCGAGTAGATCTGCTTGTGCCTCAGATGCACCGGCGTCTCTCCCGCAGGCGTGTCGGGTATGATCTTCTCCATTTTCTGTACATTGGCCCAGTCAGTTGTATTCTGACCTCTAGTCGTTCGAGCTACGAAACCTTGCAAGAAGGAGGGATAGCAAGGGGGAAGGGAACTTACCAGATTCTCAAAGACGCATTGATTGAACGGCCGCTCTGCCCGCCGGCAGTGCCACAGCTGCTGGTTGTTGTTCTCTAGACACTCCCAGTGCCGCCGGAATTCTTTTAGGCAGTACTTGTCGATGTCGTTGAGCCTAATCATCCCGTCACACATCTCGTCAGCCTGTGCCCCCTTTCCCATCATCCGGCCATCCTCAATCTTTTCCCACCCACAGACTTTTTGCAGTTGAGATGTAGGTATAGAGACGGGGAGAGTGAAACGTACACGCTCTGCGCACACCGCGTGACCTTCCTCCCCTCCCGCATGCACTCCAGCTCCCCCCGCCCGTTCGACTCCGTCTTGCACATCATGTAGTCGTCATTATATGGCTTGCAGCGCGCGCCGATGAAGTAGGCCGCGCTGAGCAGGGGGGCGGATGTGGCGCCGATTTCTTTGACCGCGGGGATGGTGGAGGGGAGGGGGGTCGGGTCGAGGAGGACTTGTTGGTTGAACCTGTATGAGTGTGAGGTGTTAGTTGAGTAAGTGGGAATAAGATGGGAAAGGGGTTGTACCTGGGCTGGCGTGCTGCCATGATTGCGAGCTGGGGGCGGGGTGCCAATGGGTGGGAGGATTGCTGAGAGAGGTGCAGGAGCAGGTTGGCGGAGGAAGCTCCTGGAGGTGGAGGTGTGAGGTGTGAGGTGCAGACAAACACGCCAAGAGCGGAGCTGGCGCGCGTTTCAGGTACGACACACATCGTCCAAACTTCCATCTTCAACCGCTCCGTCACTGTCAGATCCTCTCACTTACAGCGGCCTGAGCTGACCGGCTGCTTTAAGTCAATTATCGCCAACACAGTCTCCCGCGCCCAGAATTGAGTGATATCCAATGTCACTCTTCGCCAACCTGGGCGCCAACACCCAGCAACAAAACACCACAAACCTATTCGGTTCCCCCTCCGCCGTTGCAAATACCCAGAACAAACCTTTCTCCTTTGCAGAAGCCCTGAAAGCAGGCAGTAACGCCAACCAGCAGCAGCAACAGCCTCAAACGACAAGCCTTTTCGGCGCGGCTCAACCAGCGCAGACCGGAGGACTGTTTGGCGCGACGCAGCAGCCGCAAAATCAAGGTGGATTCTTTGGCGCCAGTACTCAACCGCAGCATATTGGCGGCGGTGGGTTCGGTGGCCTGGGCGCAAGCACGACGCAGCAGCAACAGCAGCAGCAGCCTTTTGGGAGTTCTTTTCTGGGCGCGTCGCAGCAGCCGCAACAACAGCAACTCAAGCTTGGTTCGGCGTCGGCGCCGTTATGGCAGCAATTGAGCGTTGTTGCTCCAAGTGAGTACTTTCTGAAGATCGCCCGCCCTATCAGATATCTAGGGCATGTGGGACTGACGAGTGGGGATGTGTAGGAGAGAAGACAGTCCTAGAACAGATGCAAACCATCTTCGAAAAATGGAACCCCGACTCCCCAAACTGCGCCATGCAATACTACTTCTACAACACCGTCCCACCTGACCACGTCCCCTACTACAGCCCCGGGCCCGGCGAAGACGAGAAGAAATGGGAGGAAGCGCTGTCTAAGAAGCCTAGCGAGGGATCTATACCTGTTCTCGGACGAGGGTTCGGCGCGCTGGGCCATCGATTGAGGACGCAAGTCCAAGCCGTCACGGCGCTGCAGACGCGCCTGCATGAGATCAATAATAGCCTGACGGCCATGCTGCAGAACCATGATCTGGTTGTATCGGTGCGGGCGGTCGATGCGCGCAGGAAGCATGTTACGCTGAGTCGGAGGTGTCTAGCGCTGGCGACGAAGGTGCAGGTCTTGAGGAACAGGGGCTATGCTATGGATAGCACGGAGGAGGAGTTGAAGAAGAGGTTGGTGCAGTTGGAGAGTGGAGTTTTTGATCCGGCGCTTAATGGGAGGGAGGAAGAGATTTGGGCGAGGATGGTGGGCGTGAGGGAGAGGGCGCGGTTCTTGCAGGAGGAGGCGGATAAGATTGGGAAGGGTTTGGCGGGGGATGGGAGGGATGACGGGTTTGATGAGGAGGTTATGGTTAAGACGAAGAAGGTATGTACGCACTGGAGGGGATCTGGGGAATGAAGCTGACGATGATAGATTCTAGGTGATTATGATGCGCAGATAGCGCATCTGAAGAAGGAGCTCGATCAGATACGGCAGGATTATGAGGAATGGGAAGGTAGCAACAAGTCATGAGCGCGAGGAGCACTGCACGAGATGGAGCTTTGTACTGGTTTCGTGACCCAATGGCGTGCCTTGCGCTAGGTCTATGTATCAAGGCGAGCTGAGACTAGAGTATATGGGCATCGCCGATACTGCGGCGCTGGGTAGACTTTCCACGTTTCGAGTTCTCCTTCGAGCGAAGGTCGGAATCATACTTCCAGGATGGACCACTCTGATTCGGCCTGGAGCAGTTCAGTCTGCTTGTGCATCCATCTTTGCTTCCAGCCGTAACCGCTCGTATTCCTAATCTCCATGAAGGACAACATCATACTAGCTTTCGAACGTAGTCGACGACGAATGGAGCTAATAGGGGAGGATATCAGCGCCTCGACCTCTTATACTTCTTCGAAGTGACCAGAGGCATCCTTACAAAGGTAGAGTAGTATGCTCGATGCAACGACAATTTGGACTTCCCGTGATGCAGCCTGCTCTTGCGCCTGTAATGATATAAAACGTCTCAGCTATGTCTGGCACCCATCTTCCTTCAGAAGTTGTGTGGTGATCTGTGGATGTGGATGCGTTTGATGAGATCGAATCGTACCTGCAGCTCGGCTTTGCTGGGTTGTGGTGGTGCTGTAAGCAAGGCCGTCAGTAATTGGAACTTTGTTAGGCAGGTTAGGTATCACTTACGCCCTCCAAACATGTTCACGGTCTTGCAGATATGCTGTGCGTGTAGAAAAAAGCTATTTTCAACGGGAAACTAAAGTCTCGACCAGATGTCGATTCCAATGCATGACCGCCAGCCCTACAGCGCTTATTGACGCGCTTAGCGCCAAGCGACCGTCAAGAGCGCAACATCCGTGAAGCAGACGCACGTCAACGTCCACTTCACTTCAGAAACTCTTACAGCTGACTTTCGATTATTGACGAACTTTCAGAGAACTCTTCGTCTATCCATCCTCGTTAGTGCAGAAAGAACGTCGTGTCACTAGTCACTCAGTCAACATGGAAGACCTCAAAACGCCAGAAGGCTCACCACCACTCTCACCAATGCCTGAAGCAGGCCACGACCCAGGCGACCCTCTCCGTCCTGAGATTGAAGAGGAAAATAGCACGCCTCCACCACCCATAACTGATCCGACAATGGACATGGAACTTGCCGAAGAAGTTGACGCTCCTCCTTCTGATAATGAATCCGACATCCTCTCCGACGTCGACGAAGCCCAGTTTGAAGACTTCGACCCTGCCAACATCGCCATCGAAGAGCATACTCAGCCCGCACGTGGTCTCTCGACCATCGATGAGAATATTGTGAGCCAGCTGGGCGTGCATAAGCGAAAGAGAGCGGAAGGTGAGAACGGGGAGAGGAAGAAGAAGAGGAAGGAAGGGCGGAGTAGGGAGAAGCCCAGAAAGAATCGGAAGAGGAGAGAAGAAGACGCAGAGGATAACTTTAGCGGTGGAGAGGAGGTGGATGGGAAGAGGGTGAGGAGGAGGAAAGATGTGGATAGGAGGGAGAAGCCGAGGTCGAGGGCGAAGACGCCGGAGAATGAGGAGGATCTGACGCCGGAGGAGAGAAGGAGAAGGGCGCTGGATAGGGCTATGGATGAGGCGTTGAAGAATCCGAATAGTCGGAGGAGGAAGAAGGCGGGGATTGTAAGCTGAGAGAAGTTGTTTGAGGGTGATTGAAAGTGTGCTAATGGGAAGCGAAGGATCTCGAGTCCATGGCTGATGCGGAAATTGAAGACATGAGGAAGCGGATGGCGGATGCCGCTATGGCTGATACGGAAGCTCGACAGAATGGCAAGCCGGCGATGCATAAGCTGAAACTGCTCCCGGAAGTCGTGGCTCTGTTGAATCGCAATACTCTGCAAGCCTCGCTCGTGGATCCGGACATTAACCTTCTGGAAGCTGTCAGGTTCTTCTTGGAGCCGCTCAACGATGGCAGCTTGCCGGCATACAATATTCAGCGCGATCTGTTCGCCTGCTTGGCGAGACTGCCGATTAACAAGGATGCCTTGATCGCAAGCGGCATTGGCAAGGTTGTTATGTTCTACACAAAGAGCAACAGACCTGAACCAAATATCAAGCGGCAAGCGGAGAAACTACTCGGAGAGTGGACTCGTCCGATTTTGAAGCGCAGTGATGACTACCGCAAGCGTGAGATGCAAGAAGCAACCTATGATCCTACGTAAGTTCTCCAATGCACCATGCCCTCCCTTGCTACGAGGCTCCAATTCTTCAATTACTAAGCATAAGCAGTGCCCTCCCTATACGCTCATCCCAACTCCCATCCTCACAAATCGCCTCCGCCCAAGCGGCCCGCGAACGCGCCATGGCTGCTCCGCAGCGCTTCAGTCGTGCTGTGGTGCAGAATACAGCGCATGGGTACACCATCGTCCCGAAGAGCAACGTGCCTAATCAGAGCCAGTTTGCTAGACCTTTGGGAGCGAGTGGAGAAGATGCATTCAGGAGGATCAAGGCGAGGCAGAGTGGTAAGGCTGGGCGTGCCGCTGGGAGAGCGTGAGCTGGGTAAGAGGTACCTAGGGCATGGGACTGGCGTTGCGGTTGTGATTTTTTGGAGGGAGGCGTCTCAGGGGTGATGGCGGGTTGCGCATGACATTGTGTTATGCCGTCCTAGCTCGCATGAACAGGCACTGGTTCGTAGATACGAATCTGTATCCTCTGTTATCCTTGACCCTGTCCAACAGCGACATACAGTATTCTGATTCCTTAAGCCCCAATAACAACATGGCCGCGGGCTCAGGAGGTGATGAAAGTGTAGAAGTGGCCAGAAAACCCGCATAACGATATCAGAAACATAAACGTCGACAATCTCGGGGGACCTTCCGACGGTCGAAAACAAACCGTATCCTAGTTCATGTCCCTACTGTGAACCCCTTGCAGCAAAAGAAGAACCCAAGGCCTCAACTCGCCAGGGGTGCCCCAGGTCCTCCGATTAGGTTCCTAGAGGTTTTCAAAACATTAACCGGAAATGGTCATGCAAAGCTAGTTGTGGACTCAGGCATGGAGGTATGGGGCGCCCTCCAGATGGTCAAAGGGAGCGGAGGGGACGGCTTCTTGATCGTCACCGGTGTGATGTGCACGGGGGAATCGTGATATCTCAGGGTGGTGTGTGCTGGGGACTTCCCGACGCTTGGAGACCGTTCTGGCAATGCTGAATCTTGACCTTGTTAGACATGCTGGACGGGCTCGTTAGGGTCAGAGACGAAAATCGTAAGGAGATCCTCAGCAGTGGTTCATTCAAGTTTTTGTATACTAGGGCAACATATATACGTGAATGAACGCCACCCTAAAACCCAAAAATGGGCTGCAAATACTATATCCTAAACGATAAGAAATCTACACCGTTTGGAAACCTGTTGAAGAAGAATCGTATCTTTCTTTCGAAAAGCGTCGGTATAAGTATAGTCTACTGCCGGTCAGCAAGGGCTTGAGAACACCGTTTTCTAGAGTTTTTCGATTGGAGAGTGGTTCAGTTAGGTGTGTTTTATGCATGATTAATGAGTTTAACTTGGAACTGGGCTGATAAGGTTTACGGAGCCTGGCGACTGGATTCAGGAGGATTAAAGGCGAGGTAGAGTGGTAGAAGCGAGAGCTTAGGGTTGGGTGAAGGTTAGTTGGGCCATGGCATGGCACTGGGCGTTGCGGTTTTGCTATTTTGGGGGCTTCTGGAAGGCAGTTTCGATGGTTCGTATGGTTACCGCATCCTGCGCCAAAAGTCATACACTGGGCATATACTGATTCGTAAATCCTCATCACAAGCGTGACTTGGTTCCAAGAGGCAATTTTGAAAACGGTGACCTTTTGACTCGCAGAGTGCAATGCAGGATCAGTGTCCTGGTCAACTGCTCTGAATAAGGCCATGGGCTTGGCTTTCGCTATGAATAGGTGTTACGGCTTGATTGCTCAGTCCGAGGGGGTCGATGGAAAAAATCACGGCTAGATATGGGGCAAAATGTTTGCGGAGTTCGCCCGTCCATTATTGTAAAAACCCCTTTCTGCTATTACATGTGTCAGCCAAATGAGGCTTGTTTGGGTGCACACAGGAATCGTCTGATTGATTGAATTGTTCTATGTAGAATATGAATGCGGAAGAACATAGGGCTTCCAGTGCACGTGACCTCGCTAACTAGTAAATCAGGTGATAACAGCTTTCGTCCCGTTTCCTGACAACATGTCTTCAAGATTGTACGAAGTATCCGCTACCTATAGTCATCTCTTAGCTTTACCTAGAAATCGGGCGGTCCCCCTACAGGTGGTTACTGATGCTTAGTTGTAGTCCAGCCTTGACTTTTCGCACCTGGCGGATGCGGGGACGTGGGGATGTGGGAATGTGGGGACGGAGGGTAGCCCCGACGCCCTGACACAGCGGCCTTCACCCAAGCACATGGGCCTTTTGATAGAAGTAACCTCAACTCGTACGCGGACGCCGTTCCTTAGTCTGTAGAAAGAAGTATGTTTCACTCCAGAACATGGAAAAGCGTGGCCGTCGTTGCAGCACTACAACTATCGTGGCACAGCCACAAAAATCCGCTCGCTTCCATTGCCATTCCTGATAAAGCTATCTGCTGGGTACTGTGAGGCCTTGAGCGAGGCTTCGCACGAGTTGAAATATCAGCCTTGATCTGGAACTCCTAGCCAGTAGGATACTGAACAAGTCAGATGGCGTTGTTAAACCAATAATGATGGCGACTCGGGCACATCGAGTTGGTGGCCCAGACGCAGCACAGCTGGACTGGGGGCTGAAGCTCGTATGGCTTTCCTCATCTCTTTGCCTATTTTCTTGGCATGATCCTTCGCGTCCATGGTGCAGACTGCGATATCATTCCAGAGGTTATGGGAGCGTCAAGAACTGTATGGCCAAAACAGGAAGACGGTGTAGCGTATCTGCGTTGGTGAGCAGCCTTGTCGTGTTGCTCAAGCCACCGTACCAATAGAAGAAATCACAGTGTAATTGGTCTTCCCCAGCAGTAGAAGGCCTTGTGTAGCGATAAAGCATGGTTCGAGGCGCGATGATAACCAGTAGTTCCATTTTTGGAGACTTTGAGGCTATCCCCTAAAGCTGCCAAGCAGCACGTTACCTTAAATACATTTCTCGGTGCATATGACTCGTCTTTTGCAGGATGAATCCACTGCCCTCTTATTATTACTCCAAGATCTTGTGTCTTGTAAATTGTCTGGGGTAGAATACGAGTATATATGTGAGGGCCTCCGTTCCTCTTGCTCCTGTCTTCTCTTCACTCTGTCCATCATTTATCAGAAGAATCTGCCATTCCCTTCTCGTTCGGCCTCGCTCATCCAACATGAAGGTCCTCGCTCCATCTTACCTTCTCCCCTCGCGGCTACAATCATCACCTGGCGCATCCCACTCGTGGCATGCGAACCTACGCCACCTGGCCTTGCCGCCCGCGACAACGCCATTAAGCGATTCGAAGAGCGGTTCATCGACACCTTCAGCACCAAGTACGAGCACAGCAACAAGACAGTCAAGCTAGTGGGGTACATGAAGATCATCATGACGGCCGACGCCATTGCGGACCTTGAGCACAACATCCAAGAGCGTCCGGACGAGTGGGAAGCTTTCACCAACGCCTACTACGACTCCCACGAGAAGACCATGCGCATCTACTTCCCCGTCGAAGGTGCGCTCCTTCACCACCACGGGCAGCTCATCGAGGCGAGCTCGCTGGGCGAGTACCCGCACGACATGATCGGCGGCGACTGCGGCATTGTCGGGCGGTATCAGACGGACGCGGTCACCGGTCTCCCCTGGAACAGAATTCAAGACGGCATCATCCACCTCAACGAGCCGAGCTTGCCGCTGCGGCAGTACAGCAATGTCTACGTGTACGACCTGGGCTGGAGAGCGGGCGGCCAGCACGTCCACCACGGCAACAAGGATAAAAGAGAGGATGGGGGCCATGGCTCTTGCAAGCAGAATCATGGCGGAAAGGTCTGCTCGCAGGTCTATAACATCAATCATGGCCGCTGCCCGCGCGATTACAACGATTGCATAGATTACAACGGGTGGCCGAAGAAGAACTGCGGGAACCATGGCGATAAGTGGGCGTTCCCCGGCAGCGACTGCTTTACGGCTGTGGCGAGGGGCCATTGCTGGAATGAGGTTGAGCGTGCCGTTGGGAAGTGAGTCGCAACGAGGACAAGGACAAGTTAAAGCGAAGAATGGAGAGAGGGAAGGGATCGACTACAGGGAAGTAGGAGTTGACGGATAGTGTTGGTGCCTTGCCACGGCTTCACGAGAATGCAAATAGTATTCACTCCCAGGCAGTTTTAAGAACGTTCCTTGGATACTATGAAGTACATAGCAAACCGGACATAAATAGGCAATAAGAGATTTGAGGCGACGTCGTAACTCAATCTGCTCCAGAATCTATCCTCCTCCTATTTCCTGCAGTCTGCCAAAATGAAGATCAGAGCGTGCTTTGATCAGTTGTCTTGCTGTGAAACTAGCGAACTGACAGAAGTCGTGGAGCAATGGGGAATCTTCCGCACGGGAGGTCAACTCAAAGCATCAATGCCTAGGGAGATCGCCCGTATCATGCGCCAACTTTATAACCTTTGCATGATCGTGCACTAGTAGTATCTGCACTCTCCGCTTTCTTCTCCGTGTTGAGTCCAGTTGGGAAGCTCCAGTTGTTCAAAAAGCGCTCTTTCAAAAGCGTCGTCAATATATCTCGGCTCAAGCAGGCAGTCGATTAGTTTCCGGACAGAATTCTCCGGCGGAGGATAGTTATTTCTTCCAAATGGTCCAAGTACCGTTTCAGAGCCGCCCTGGCAACGCGGATGAATCCTTTCTCTGGTTGACCACGCTAGAATGAATGAACGAGGTAGCTTGACTTCACCTTAAGTTGGGCCCTCCGCTGCGTACCTGCAGATATCCGACCTTCTATTTCGTGCCAATAAGGCTAAAGTCATTCGTCCTATAGCCTGATACAGTCATAGATGTCCTTTAACTTAAACCAAATACACTCGCACTCAACTCTCTGTTCCGGTTCAACTATCCTGCGTTCAAAAAGCGGCACTTTTCGTATACGAGAATCTTGATCACCACAGTTTTCCTTCATCATCACAGTCTTCCTTCATCACCATAATTTCATTCATCTCCACAATCTCCCTTCATCACCACAATCTTCCTTCATCACCACAATCTTCCTTTACTACCATAATCTTTCCCCTACCCCGCGGTAGCGTTCTGCTTTCTCCTTCCAAGGCACGAAAGTACGGCTCTAACTCTTGAAGTTGAGATAAGGCTAGCCCGTGTAAATAGATAGCTGAATTTGGCTACACTGCGTGCTTCCGAAAACGCGCGACTTCTTCCTTCCGTGTTTTCGTCGATGCTTAGATGCTGGAGGTCCCCAGAGTTCTTCAATCTCAGATACTCGACAAGCTGTCCACGAGCGTTTTCCGCTGAAGGATTTCCAGAAAGCGCCACGACTCCTTTCGAGCCCATTAGGAGGGCGCCCGTTGGCTTTTCGTTATTCGATCGCACAGCGTTTATAGCATAACGATACCAGATACAGTAACTCTTTAGACGATCGCCGTGGCCTAATCCGACGGCCTACGGGGGATCCCCGGAAGGGTTTCAAATATTGGGTTTTACAATAGCATAGGCAGTTCTACGGATGAGGGGATATAAAGTAGACGTCGACTTTACTTCGAACGCGGAGGGACCCCAGAAACCGTCAGCATGCGATTCTTGAGATTTGGTTTTACAATTGTAGAGCTACTCCGAAGTAAGTAACCAAACCCATGTGAAGTAACTGAACCGCATTTTTCTAGAACCTAAGTCGAGTGTACGACTAGTCTAAAGGCATAATAATACGAGAATATTTATTCGCGGGCAGGCCCGCACACAATAAACCCAGCGGACAGTGCCCCTTTAGGTAAAGGAACTCTAACCTAGTAGGTTAAAACTAATAGAAGTTAATAAAAGGTTTATATTATTACTTCTATAAATTTCTTAAGTATTAGGCTTTTAAAGTACTAGGTTATAGATAATAGTAGATATATACTAAGTTTAGAACTATAATCTAATACTAGTATATACTAGTTTCCCTACCTAGAACCACCTAAGGGTCTATAGATAAGGGCTTTATACAAAAAATTTCAAACCGATACCAGCACCAGTGGCACCAAAACGACACCTAAGGGATTCGAACCCTTGCCCCCGAAGGGACGGGCTTAGCAGGCCCGCGCGTTAACCACTCTGCCAAAGTGCCTCATTTTTTAGTTTTAAACCTTGGTTTATAATATATAGATCAACATAAAACACCTTGAATCTGTCAAGAACCTGATTGCCGTTGTGCTCCACGTTATGAAGGTGGATGGGAGTTGAGCATTTAGGCGCTGGAGCTGCCTTGACGGCATAGCTGCAGAAGTCTACAACACTCGCATCCAAATCTACCGACAGCCGTCATTGAAGGCATCAAATACTGAACACGTACCCGGACGACCTCCCCAAAGGATGATACATTGAGCCACGTACCAAGGTTGACCAGATTGGACTCGATGAATATCACAGAGAGCAAGAGTCCAACGTTTGCGGTTTGAAAGGGGTATCATTCCATTCCATTCATCGTCACTCATCATTAAATAAGATACACATCAAAAGAAGCTTAGAAAAACCGCCTGGTGTGTCGTGGGTGGTCCAAAGCCGGTGAAACGTTCCACTTCCACGCCGGTGCTCTGCATGCGAAACCCACCCTTCGGTACGCGCTCCAAGTCAATACTCCCGTATTCAGCACTCCCCAGCCAGCTCCCTAATTCTATACCTCCACGCATCCCCATCTGCTCTCCTCGTTTCCCCACCGCG
Source organism: Lichenothelia convexa (assembly GCA_021030975.1). Classification (NCBI taxonomy): domain Eukaryota; kingdom Fungi; phylum Ascomycota; class Dothideomycetes; order Lichenotheliales; family Lichenotheliaceae; genus Lichenothelia; species Lichenothelia convexa. Next base: position 35,940 of record JAGFMK010000131.1, on the reverse strand, counting down.
CTCAAACCACCCTTGCACCATCCGCCGACAAACTCCCTCCTCCTCTCTCTGCCGCCGGATGAACTCCGGACCAAGATCGAACTCTTCATGCACGGCACCAGTGATCCCTTCCTCTGCCCGCCCCGAGCCGCCAATAGGTTCTGACGCCCCGCGCCAGTGGCCGACCTTCCCAGCACCAAGCCCACCTGCCCCAACGGCACTGGAAGACGACGGCCGTTTCTGCCTTTCGTCTGGAAGGTCGTCGATGCCGGCAAAGGGGTCATCGTCGTCTTCCGCCGCGGACACACTGCCGACGGGGGACATTGGATTTCTCTCTCGAGTTCCGAGCTTGAGCCAGCACATCTTCCTAGGATCGAAGACCATGCCACCATTCACTTGAACACCTTGTGTCACTCCTGGCCCAAAGTTGGTGATCAGCGCGGGTCGCGGTGGTGATGGCGAGGGCGATTTGAGTAGATCAGGCGGCTCATGGTATTTCTGTAGCTGCGGGACGGGGTGAATGAGAGTGACGGATGAGGCGTTTATGCGGGTAGCGGGTGCCGCATAACTGGAGAGACTAGGGGATGGTTGAGAGGGGAGATCGAATGAGCGAAGAGCGTTCTCGTTGCCTTCCCAGCGAAGTAGGACCGGGTTGTAGGTCATTCCTTTCTCACCTGTGATAATGCATGTTAGCGGGACTAAGTATAGAGCGAAGTGCAGTTCACGGTAGACTTACTTCTCGGCATGTTGCTTCCCATCGGTTTTATCAAGCTCGGTTTCTGCCCCGTCCCACCTAGCTTCTTACCTCTGTGGGCACTTGGACTCGTATGTGGACTCCTCGCCGCTACCTGTGCTTTCCAGTTCGTAGAGACGGGCATGAGCGATCCTTCGCCCCTTGGCCTTATCGGTGGATAGGTGCTCAAGTTGCTCGATGTAGTCGGATTACCCAGCCGTTGTTCTCGCGCGATTCGGCTTGCAGCAGTGTCCCGCGCGAACCTTGGTGTATTCTCCTTTCCCCCTCTCATCGGAGTGCCCGGCGGCAGCGGGGTCATCATACGTTCAGGCAGAGAAATTGGGAGGTTACTTTTGCTGAGTGCTGACCGGAGAGCTTTCGGCGCGCCACGACCGACAGGCTGTTTGATAAATTTTGATTCTTTCGCCGCCGACGTGGGTAGATCGTCGAATACCTCTAGCTCATTGCCGGTACCATAGTTGCGGGTCCGGTTTGGACGAGTAAGGGTCTTCTTCGCTGCAGCCTCACGAGCAAGAGAAGCAGGTGCGAGATCAGCGCGTCTCGAACGGGTTGGTGTATCTGGAACAAATGCGGTTGAAAGACGGGAAAAGGGCCGCGGTGGTGGTGACTGGGGCCTGTTTGAATCTGAGTCTCGGCGACCGGCGTGATGGCCGCTAAATTGTGGCCTGGAGTTGATGTGATGAGACTGCGCGTTGGCGATTCCGGCGGGAAGAAATGGTACTGGTGGCAGCGGTGGCCGGTTACCTGATGTCGGCTGATTTCGCAGCTGGGGTAGAGACCGCTTCGATCTGAGTAGCTGGGCACTCGTCGTTGTGGGTTCGTTGCGTCGCGGTGCCTTGCTTGCAGCTGTTGCACCCGCTTCGAAGACAGGTTCCAGTCTGGATGATTTGGATGCATTAACTGGTCTCGGGATTCGGGTAACTGTTGGTTTGTCGGTGAAGGTCAAGGTAGTAGCAATTTTCAGTGAGGGTATCGCCATTCTCGCTGGCTTTTGCTTAATGTTACGGTTCAGCGTCAGCTTCTTGGGATCAAACACGTCGCCAGTGCCAATCTCGATGTCCGCGAAGAAATCATCTTTCATCGGTTCGGTAGGTTGTGGCAGTGTCTGGGAAGTCTCGGGTCGTGTCTCAGTCGCCGTTTCCGGTTCCTCAACCTCTGCCTCCTTCTTCTTCTGGAGGGTAGCCGCAAAGTCTATTGGACCTGTTGGAAGGACGAGGCCATTGAGCTCATCATCCTCGCTTTCCAGCGTCAAACAGCTGTTTAAGCTTGGGCTCATGAGAGAAACGGAGGAGCTTCTGTTCTTCGTGTCCCGCTTCGTTCCTGCAAAACGTATACCTAAGCTTCCTTCTGCCCAATCGTCAAAGTCGTCATCCATCTCATGAGGGGTAGTAGGTCTCAGCGCGGCCGGTGATGGCTTTGGCTTTAATGTCAATCCCTCTCCAGGTAGCTCAAGATCGTCGCCCCAATCATCGTCAAGATTCTTTTGTGGTTTATTCTTGCCTAAGCGTTTGATTGTCCCTCCAAGTAGTGCGGACGACGAAACATTCTCGGGTAACGGTATGCCAACCTGTTTCGCGGAGGAGATGGCATTCAAGGTAGATATCTCATCATTCGGAGTAAGCATGACCTGCCAGTCTTCGTCTCCGATATTTGACTCGGAATGCACCGACATGTGCGAGGACATGGACGTTTGGACCGTGGAAACCGAATGGGTGAAGAGGTCGCCATGGAGATCCGAGTCATCGTCCCAGCTCTCGACTGCCGCCATTGCGGCCGCGCCGAGTGCAGCTGCCTTGTGCAGCTGCGATTTGTGAGAGATTCACCAGCGAGAAGGCGTTGTCAGTAGGAGGGAAGGAGTTGGAGGGCGAAGATGGTTGCGCGACGTGGTGTAGGTGGGCGTTGAGGGCGATCAAGGTGGCCTGCAGTTGGCGGCCTGGCGTGAGGTGGTTGGAGCCCCGGCGTTCACGCCAAAGTCGTGTACAAAACTAGTCGGAGATCGGCCGATGCGGTGAACTACTCATGCACATGGAAGACGGCTTCTCGTGGCTGCCGAGTCTTTATGGAATGCGCATCCACGTCGCCATTGATCCTAATATGACAGCAGTAGGGTAATGCGACAAATGATGCGGTCGGACATTCGATAGTAGCCTTTATCGAGTACCTTGGGTAGGAGTGCTTAGCAGAAGTGGCAGCGCACCAGGCACGCCCGCGCCGGCCCTCGCGGACCGCGTCGCACTGACCATGACTTGTGTCCAAACAAGCGCGTTGCCTCCGCAAAGTAGCTGAGGCTCGCGATTTGGTAATGATATGTTACCGGTGACTGTTGCAAATGCAAGCCTCGCCTGATGTTCCTCACCAGGTTATGAGTCTCGCAAATCAGGCTCAGTGTGAAATGTCCGTTAAACACGCTGTATAACGACGGGTTGTGGGATTTTCTCAAACACAACCCATACAAAAGTGGTGATTAACATGTGATGGCAAACTCAAGTCCCCCACAGCACAAAACATTTCCATACTTAAATACTCAGATATCGTAAGACTTAAAGCCAAGTCTGGACCTTATCTCCGCATTAAACAGTCCATCATGTCAAAAGATAGCACATCCCAAATCCAAATTCTCCGGATCCGTAGGCTAGATGAAGAAAACTCATTCGTTCTGCTGAACGTCTCAAGCAGCGGTTGTGCGCACCTAGACCTTAATATAGCGGGCACTGAAGGGTCTGCGCCGTTCACAGCCTCAGGTTCGTCCTCCCAATGTCTCCTTCCCCTTCCATAGTACACCTACTCCGAAGCCTATTTACTTATCACGTATGTGCTGAATGGCGGCTGGGTTAGTGAAGCAAAGCCGCATTAATACCCTGCGGGACCGGAAATACAAAGGCGACGACGAGGAGTGGCAAGCTGCGCTCCGCACAAGCTTGCTTCTTCATCCGCCTGCCGGTGAATATGCCACGGAGCTGGATGGTCTCGAGATTGTTGCGAATGTCGAAGGAGACCAAAGGATCAACGTAATCATACGCAAGAACATCGGAGGTATCACTGTACGTCCAGTGTTTCCGTCTCATGAAGTATCGTCTACTCAACATACCACAGCAACGTCTCGGCACAATCCCACTAAACCGCAATGACGACTACGAAGTCTCGCTCTTCGACTGGACGGGCACCGCAGCACAATCCAGCGACGATCTGAGACAGCAAGTTGCCGATTTGCAGAAAGACCTCGATTGGCAGAAAGGCAATATCGAGCGGCTCAACAAGCAGATGTATGACCTCGGTGAAGCGAAGAAAGAGCATGAGAACGCCTTACTTGAAAAATTCGCCGCGCTGCTCAATAGCAAGAAACTGAAAATTAGGGACCAGCAGAGATTGCTTGCTGGAGCAAGGGTGGATCCCAATGCAGGTAAGACTTTAAATGCGCGAATATGTTCGAGTACAGGTCCACTAAGAGGAGCCACCTAGCAGCAGAAGTCCGGAACGCACGGGACAGAACCAAGACCAGAAAGCCAGGTGCTTCGAGGTCAGGGAAGCGGAAGGCTGCAAACGATGCTGCAATGGACGAGTCAGAATCAGACGGGTTTGATGACGTGCAGGCGGATGATGAAGCAGGAGATGCGGGGGAATGTGGACGTCAAGAGACGCCCGACAAGTCTGATCTCGATGAGACGGAAGACGACGAGGCAGATGACTTTGACGACATTGGCACGACTAAGCCTTCTGTGCCAGGTGTACGTGGAAAGGGCAAGGCTCTTGAGACTGGGAAAGATGAGCAAGGAAGTTCGGATGAGGAACCGCCGCCGAGAAGGGATCTGCCGTTTAATATGAAGAGTATGGGAGGGAAGTCGGCTGAGAAGCCCGGAGGGGTAAAAGGAAGAGATGATAGAGCTCAACAGGGTGATGACACCGATGATGATGAGTTATGATTGGGCTGTTGAATGGGATTACCCTACTGATATGTTGTGCCATTGTCTCTGATGATGTGTGATGCGTCAAATCGTCTGAGGCGTAACCACACCTTGGAATTACGACATCACCTCACATGGAATCTTGTGAAGTACCGAAGGTCGTGCAAAATGTTACGGCTAAATGCGTCTCGGACTCTGGGCGAGTCTTCGACCCACTGGACCCCTCCCAGTCGCCGTCAAAGGCTGAGGACAGACGTTTCTGAGAGATGGTGTATGCTTGGTACGCTTCAACAAGGTTCCATCATAGCAGTTAATACCCCCGTGTATGGGTGACCCCCAGGAGCTCGAACATGTCTATGAGCAAGAAGGTCTCAATAATACTCATTTCACAGTGCGTGACGTTGGAATGCCTCAGACCTACCCCATAAAAGGGCAACGGTACCCCTGTCCCCTGTCTGCGCTAGGCCACGAAAGGCAAATGTTATCCCTGGTCCACGCTAGGCTGTGAAAGGATGTAGGTCTTTTGGTACACCATCCTGAAAACGGATAATGGTACCCTGGTAGGCTTCGTCAGTGAAGACGTATCAGAAGATTGACGAGATAGAAGATGATGCTCTGCTTTCAAATCCAAATGCATGATCGTCATACTGCTGGGCTCTGTCTGCCGTATAAAGCCCGCCTAGCAAGAATGGGATATTCAGAAGCATTACAGAATCCTAACCGGTCATTATCTCCTCTCTTCTACTTTGGTCTGACAAGTGAGAGCTCATGCAGTCAGCAATGGACATTGAATCCACGGCATCTACCACCACCGCAGACGCAACCTGCCCAGCTCTAAGCCGTATCCGAGAAGCGCTCCTCGTCTTCGTCCTGTGCTGCACGCAACTCCTCACGCAGGCCTCCCTCGGCCAAGTCCTCATCCCCCTCCACCTCATCGGTGAAAGCCTCGGTGTCACATCCACCGGGAAGCTGAGCTGGTTCCTCGCCGCATACAGCCTGACGGTTGGAACGTTCGTCCTGGTTGCGGGACGCTTGGGCGACGTTTACGGTCACAAGAAACTCCTGGTGGGAGGCTGGTTGTGGTTCAGTGTTTGGTCTCTGGTCTCTGGTCTGAGCGCCTTTGCTGCTTCCCCGATCGTTTTCGATGTCTGTCGCGCACTGCAGGGGATCGGCCCGGCGTTTCTCCTGGCGAACGGGCTCGCCATTGCTGGAATCGTTTACCCTCCGGGAAGGAAGAGAGATTTAGTCTTTGCGCTCTTTGCTGCTACGGCACCTTTGGGTTTTCTCCTCGGTGCAGTGTTGGGCTCGCTCTTTGCACAGTACTCGTGGTGGCCGTGGGCCTTCTGGACCTTAGCAATAATAGCAACTGCCCTGTCAGGGTTGGCCTATCTCGTAGTTCCGGCGGACGAGGACCGCGGAGGTAGTCAGCGATTCGATGTGTACGGTGCCATGCTCGGCGTTGCTGGGCTGGTGCTGCTCAACTTTTCCTGGAACCAAGCGCCGATTGTTGGGTGGTCCACACCATATATCGACGTTATCTTGATCCTGGGCTTTATACTGTTAATACTTTTCGGATACTATGAGCATAAAGTCGAGCAGCCTCTTTTACCTCCTAATATGCTCGCGAAAGGGCCGGTTTCAATCTTGCTTTGCGTAGGCTTGGGTTGGAGCAGCTTTGGAGTCTGGATTTACTATACGTTTCAACTCATAGAAGAGCTCCGCAACGTCACTCCTCTCGTGGCTGGTGCACAATTCATCCCGGAGACGATTTCGGGAATCTGCGCAGCGTTCGCGACGGTGTACCTGGTCAGGCGGATACCGGCTCACTGGCTGATGGTCCTTGCGAGCACGGCATTTTGCGTAGGGTGCGTTCTGTCAGCGACTGCACCAGTCAAACAGACTTATTGGGCCAACACCTTCGTATCTATGATTATCACGGCTTGGGGGTATGTAGCCACAGCTTCCGCCAGATGAGCTGATGCTGACTGAGTGACAGCATGGACCTATCGTTCCCGGCGTCGGCAATGCTGTTGAGTGACTTAGTAGCGAAGGACTGCCAAGGTATCTCGGCCTCTCTGATCAACACCGTTATCAACTACTCTATCGCGATCGGTCTAGGCATTGCTGGGACGGTGGAAAGCGTCGTACAAGAGCAAGGGCAAGTTAAGTCACAAGAGTATCGACCAGCGTTGTACACATCGGTAGGCCTGAGTGCTCTCGGTTTGTGCGTTTCCATGGCGTTTGCCTTTCGAGGATCATTCGTTAGTGAGAAAGGTAAAGAGTCGGAGAAGCCGGAGGCCAACCAAAACGACCAAGCATGAGTGCCAGCCGCTCGTTCTGATTTCGCGAAGCTTACGGAGTTCGTTGTAGCGGAGAATTCACCACATAGCGGAGGAAAGGATTGCAATAGAAGCAGCGGAGCAAGAGGAGCATGATGAGCGTTCATGTAAATTTGGCGAGCTCCAGTGAGGTCCCTGAGAAGTTCATATGTATTCTGCACAGTTGCGGAAGGTGGTGTTGTAGACTTGCTCCAGTTTCGGCTGTAATAGCGCACCACACCATGTGATGGACTCGAGGATGGTTTGTAGATCATCCAACGTATACGCATTCAGCGTCGTAATTGTAAAGAGCTCTTTTGAGAAAAACATGCGATCACCCTCGTCGGGTGCCTCCATGGCTCCCAATGCAACAGCCCAGAGCCGCAACCGTGACAGACAGTTCCAGTCCGGGCCAGCGACAGTAAGCCCGTCGCGCAAATTCCTCACATGCCGCCCGACCAGGACGGGATGAATGCCCGACCTTCGGCGATACTCAGCAAGATATAGAAGCGCTGCTGAGCGGATGCATTCCTGCAGTATGCCTTCGAATCGAGGCAGGTGTGGGGCCGTGCGCAAGCTTAGCAGCCGATGGATGATGGGCTGAGTCAACGCACCAACGGTGACCGGATCGTCCCATAAGTTTTTATCTATGCTCGCAGGTCCCGCCTCGAGATATTTGCTCAGAGAGTCCAGATCTGCTAAAACAGAAAATGCGGGTAAAAGTGACGGATACTCTTCGAACCATGTGATCGGTAAGCGGAAGCTCCTGAATGCCATTTGTCCAGCGGCATGGTTCGAGTCTAGATCAAGCGAGATAGAGAAACAAGGTTCAAGATCTTGGGCGTAAGCGCCAACAGTATCAACCCTACGGAGACAATCTGTCAATTCTGGCAGAGGCGGAAGAAACAAGCAGAAAAATACGAGAGTGTATACATGTACTTACAGAGAAAGTTTATACCTCAGTGAAGGATTCGAGTCTAGAGTGTTGAGCCCACCCCGTTGGTGAACCAGGCGTCGAATTCCACGCATGTGTATACGCCAGCTCGCGAAGTCCGTGACAAGATGCTAAAATCAAACAAGTCACCACTACGACGTCACCCTCGTGGATTGATGGTCAAAAAAAGGAGAAGTCTTACACTTCGACAAGCGAAGCCCAGTACGGCACCAAGTATTCCGTCTGTGATCGCAGGGCTGGGTCTGAGAAGTCTCTGATTGACAGATTCGATAGCCAAAGTATGATATTCCAGAGCCTTGACGTTATGAATCTTGTCCGGCATGATCTCGCTACCGTCAAGATGCAGAGCAAAATTGGAAAGAACCTGTCGAAAAGCAGCCGGGTCATGCACACTCATGGGATACCAAGCATCTCGGTATAGTTTGAATCTTGCAGGTAATGTATTGTCGAACACTGCTCCTTGTGAGCACGGCAATTAAAGCGGGCATCAAGGGGTACTCCGGGTACTTCAGTTGTCGGGAACTCACTGATATGGATCAACTGGCGCGTAGTTTTACAAAGTGGGATGGGATATTGATAGAATGGATCGTAGCGTCCTGCGGCGAAGCGACTGATTTGATGATTCCCGGCGGATGGGATTATTGTGCACGGAGCATTTTTACAACAGGAGCTGTGATCTCTTGCAACCAACAAGGCTGTATGAACTACCGACAGATGCGACGGATGTTTTACTGTGCTGGCTCCCTCCACGTAGTTATGTTCATCGTCACATTGCTTTTCATCGTTGGCCAAGGTCTTCTGATCTTGCTTGGTAGAAATGGCCTGGCTTAGGCTGGCGTCAAGCTGTGCGCCACCTCTTTTCTTGTACTTGTTTGAACGTCGACGTGCTTCCGCGACATCTCTCATTACATGCTTTCGTATCAGCGAGCGTTGTGTAGTCTTTGACCCGGATCTGAAGTCATCAACGGCTACAAATAGATATTTTGCTTTGGCAATGTCAGGGCTGCCGCCTTGGCTGCCTTTCGTATCCATTGCACCATGCTTATACTGGCTGAAGGATTAGGGAAGCGGTTGATGACCGGCCTAAGTTACTGTAGTTCTTGACATTTTGGACTTGGACTGTGACTTATGACGCGCTACCGGGGTGAAGTGTCGGACCATTGAAACACCGGCTGCGCAAGAAGCTCTACCGTCAGCAAGCACCTCCAGGCACTCTCGTACGCCAAAGCAAAACCCATTAAGACATTCCTGCTCTCGTCCTAGCAAATACCAGAAGCGTAAGCTGTCCGGATCACGATCAAGACTGGGCCGGCCACAGGCAATTACCGCAACCAGGTTCAGGCGTCGCTCACTAACTGGGCAACCAAAGAGTATAGCACGGACTGGATTACGCCCAATTAAGAAGTAAGACGAGCGGGACTGTGTTTACCCAAACCGGAGATCCTGTTACAGCGAGGCGTTGAACTGCCGTTCGTCTCCAATGGACGACAACGACTTCGACAACGTCTCATGGCGCAATGGGGAGACGAGGGATGACTCCCGGCCAAACACTGCTGGAAGCCACGACGTCTCATCTCCCGTGCGAAAGACTGATATCAGCGGCAAACGGAGGACGAGCTCCTCAAGTGTTCCTCAAGCTGGCAGGAATGCGGACAGCGTCGACTTGGCCGGCATTGGAGACGGGAGGATAGATTGTACGGTGGACAGCCCGCGGAAGGAGAGTGAGGGAACCAAGGATGTCTATGTCTCTTACCTTGTCACCACCCACGTACGCGCTCTTGCACACTTCGAATTATCATAACATTGCACTCTCTAACGCACATTCTCAGACCGATTTCAAATCGTTCCAGAAACCTGACTTCAGCGTCCGACGCCGCTTTACCGACTTCGTCTTCCTGTACAAGACACTCTGTAGAGAATACCCTACCTGCGCTGTTCCGCCTCTACCAGACAAGCACAAGATGGAGTATGTGCGAGGAGACCGCTTTGGTCCAGACTTCACACAACGTCGGGCACATTCATTAAACCGCTTCCTCAAACGAATGACCCTACACCCCGTTCTCCGCCGTGCCATCCTCCTCGTCCTCTTCCTCGAGTCTCCAGATTGGAACCAAACAATGAAAAGCCGTCCCTCGCGGGGATCGTCAATGTCCGACCAGAGCGGCGGCGGTGTCTTTGATGGTCTCACAGATACATTCCTTAATGCATTCTCCAAAGTACACAAACCGGACAAGCGCTTCATCGAAGTGAAGGAGAAGGCGGACAAGCTCGACGAAGACCTCACGCACGTGGAGAAGATCGTCGCTCGGGTCGTGCGGAGGGAGTCGGATCTCGAAGGCGATTACGCTGAACTCTCTTCACAGTTTCAGAAGCTGGTGGAGCTGGAGCCGGGCGTGCAGGAGCCATTGACCTCTTTTGCGCACTCGGTTGATTCGACAAGTCAGGGCTGGAAGAGGCTGAAGGAGTTTACGGACCAGAATTACCTTGGAAGTTTGAGGGACATGGAAGCGTATATTGTGTCGGTCAAAGCTTTGTTGAAGAGCAGGGAGCAGAAACAGCTCGACTTTGAAGGGTTGACGGACTACCTAACGAAAGCAACTACCGACCGCGACACGCTCGCTTCCCAGTACGGATCCTCCTCGCTCTCATCCGGGCCCGGCTCCTTCATTCGCTCCAAAATCGAAGACGTGCGAGGCGTTGACCACGAGCAATCCCGCCGCGATAGGGTTCGAAGGCTGGAAATAAGGATAGAAGAACTCACACGGGAAGTCGAAAGCGCAAAGAAGGTCAGCGAGGCATTTGATACGGAAGTCGTGAAAGAAGTGAGCGACTTTGAGCGGATCAAAGCTGCGGAGTTCAAAGACACGTTAGGGGGGTTAGCGGATGCGAATCTAGGGTTTTATGGAGGGGTGCTGGAGACGTGGGAGGTGTTTCTCAAGGAGATGGAGAAGGAGGAGGAAAGGGTGAAGAGGAGGTTAGCGGCATGATGGGCAAGGACTTTTTTGACGGAGTCATTCATGCTCGTTGATGGCACTAATAGAGTTCTTCCCTATTTGTGTTGGAGTGCCATGCATCATGCATCGGCTTTTAAGATGCCATAGATATGTTACGTTAAGGTATGAATACAGTAAACACTGCGCCATGGTTTCTCAAATAATCACATGACCTGCTGTGACCTGGAAAGAATACGGATATACTGTGGGCAAAGACATCCGCCGTAAGATAGCTCGGAACTTGAAATTCGTTAAGGAGCAGTAGTGGGAAAAGAGACACAGGGCAGCCCCACTGATGGATCATTTGTCATTCAGTTGTTGCGAGTTGGCAAAGTAAGAATATGAGCATATGAAATACTTAGAATCATTGCCATTACCATTAGCTAAGAGGATGCTCGTGAGTTATTTTTTCGTCCCAAATGCCCTGAGAAGTGCACTACCTCACGCTCCGACGAAGCTGTACGGGTATTGTGACTCCGCTCAGCCAAAGCTCTCTGGGGGTGTCTTACGCTCGGACTTAAGCAGTAGACAAAGCGCGCGCTCGGGGAGTAAGCTAAGGTTCGAAAGTAAGGCGGTGTCAGAGCGCAAGAACAGAGGGTATAAAGGTGCTGCCCCATCCTTCCGACTTTCGTGCAAAATAACTAGTATCGTCGCAGAGTTTTGCGAAAAGATCGGAGCCAGTTCAGTCCTTAACCTCAAGCTAAATTCTCTCAGAGGGTCGCCAGTGGTCTGAGGGTTTGGTCGCCAACTCACCGTGGACCTCTGCTGCCAAAAATTCTCAATCTCAGATTTGGGATTTAGGCGTTGTGAGACTCGGGAGGTCTCCCGGTGGTCAAAAGTGCGTTACTGACCCTCGTTTTCCAGTTCATCATTGACAACCCTCAGGCAAAGTCTTCACCTTAACCTCACCTGCTTCGTAACGCTCTGGAGTTCACCCGACTGTCAAGAAATGGATTTCGACAGGCCAAAGATGGACTTCCGAGACCCTGCCACCTTCTTCGACATCACTGCAGCTGTGCGCAAATACGATAACGGGAGACTGTATAACGAGAGATGTGAGGTTGAGAAACAAATCCGTCATTTGTGGTTTGCATCGGGGGAGCACGAGGGTAACGACGAAGAAGAAGTCCGGGCCTATATCGAGGACCGGCAAAAGTTATTGAACGATGTAAGTATGCTACTCAAGAAAACCAGAGCAATTGTCAAAGACGGGGTTTCGGACAAGGAAGAGGTTCGGCGGATCCTCGATGTGTTTGAAAGATACGACATGGCGCTGCTCAAAGATCGCGCTGTACTAGCCGCAAACCCCGTAAAAGTGCAACATTGGATGCTCGCTTGCCCATCAGACAATAGTATGCGAAGAGCGTATGTCAGCACAGTAAGAAAAATCAGGGAGAAATGGGCTTTTGAGGACATGGAGGAAAAAGCCTGGGACAAGACATGGAAATACTGCCATGAAGAGCCCCCGGAGACCATCACCGAAGCGAACTTCAAGAGACGGCTATGCAAGGCATACAACGCCAAGGATTTCCCGGATGATGAGGAGCGCTATGAACTGCGGAGGATCTGGTCCCCGGTAACTGGGACCATGATGGACAACTGGGACGTCAGAGCTGCGCAGTTCCTTCCGTATCGGGTTGGTGAGATGAACGCCTCATACCTGGTTGGTATCGACACTTGGAATGCGGATAAAGGGCACGAAGCGCTTTGGAGCACTGGGAACGGCCTGCTGGTCGAAGGCCAGTTGTGGCATGCAATGGACAAAGGCTATGTCGTCATCATCCCGGATGGCGAAGAGGAGGACGAGTACAAGGCAGTCGTACTCAATGAAGCCATGCTGGATCATCCAAGCTGCTCAAGGCCTGCGGGGATATCCTTCCGCGAGTTCAACAATCAGGGGCTCGATTTTGAAACTGGCGCCCGCCCGGATCGTCGGTATCTATACTTCCGCTGCCTCATGACGCTCTTTCGGCGGAGAAGACTCGCTGCTGTAGGGTGGGAAGAGGATGTTCGGAGAGTGGGCACGTCGAAGGTCTGGGGACCGCCGGAGAAGTGGATGCGCCGCAGCCTGATCAAGGCGCTGGCGTATGAGATGGGAGATATCGACAACCTGGATGGCGTCATCGAAGAAAATCTTGGTGTCGGCGAGTTCCCTAACCAACGAACAGCAGAAGAGGAAGCGCGTATGGCGGTGCAAATCAGGTATGCGGTCGAAGGAAGCCGATGGGATGAGTACTGGGACAGTTCCGACGACGACGGCTCCGACGACGACGGCTCCGACGACGACGACGTCGACGGCGACAGCGATGGCGACGATGATTCGAGCTATGCTGGGGATGAACGGCGAGATAGCGGCTGCTCTGTTCGTAGCGGCTATGACAGTGGTGTTGGCTTCTAGCGTGTAGCCGGGAGAAGACATGGAACGGACGGGCACTTCAACCCCCGGGGATTTCTAACCGCACGAAGGTACCGAAGGAGAACACAGTGAGAGAAGGAGTTATCTGAACCCTGATTAGCTTTAGCTGCTAGGCGCCTTTTCGCTAAACCCGGCGAAATGATCTAGGAAATATCTTCCTGGTGAGATTATCCAAACCGTACGCTTCTCCGTAACTTTTGTAGTTTTGCTTGTTGAATGGTTGGTCAGCAAAATTTCAGTGAGATAGAAGGGCCGAGACATCTGAACATATTCAGTGAGTTCCCGAAAACATTGCATCAGTCATGAAACTGCGGAAGCGTAGATGTGCATACTTTCCTCGTTTGGGGAAAAGGTACCGGTACGGTTTCGATCATATTGGGGAGGCGCTTCCAATGAGTTACTAAACTGAGCTTGTCGTCTGCGGAAGTCATCGTACGAGTTGTGTGTCACTCACAGATGAGCCGGTTCTCAGACCTGACTATGTCCTTAAGTCCCACGTAGTAATTATCAGCATCTGGTACAAGAGATGGAAGACGTCAGCTTGCCCAACTTCTTCAGCTGACACAGCTAGCTAGCTTCCTGAAACGGTCTGGCTCTCAGGCCAAAACTCATTCAGATCTTCTCTTACAATTCGTATCTGAGAAGTTCGCTGGAGGCGTAAGTCCCACCCAGAGCTTTCAGTATGTTGCTATATCGAACTGCCAATGCTGCATACATTTTACAAGAAAACGTTCATTCATTTCATTCATAGACCAACGGAGGATATATCCAGAATCATCTGGACGTTTCGAAGCTCGGGAAAAGAGAGCCCAATGCAGAAAAGACCTCCAAGTGACCGATGTCATAAGTCGATCGGCTGCACTGCATTAACAATCGCACCTCGTGATTAACTCTCCATTATCTTTTGTGAGACGGTACTCCCCAGACGCTCACCCGCCCTACTTCTTGATCCCCGCGTGGTTGATGCTCATCTGCGATCTTTTACCGTTATGATGTACTCGGAAGTATGGTTTGACGTCGTCGTCAATGCTCTGGGCTTCGGCTCTATTGCTGTCGTTCGGCGAGTCGCCTTTGCTCAAAATCTGCCTTGTATATTGTGGACTCTGATACTCGAACAACTTCCCGAAAACCGGTTTCGCAACAGGAGCGCAGGCAACAATGACACCGATGGCAGGCTCCATGCAAGACCAGAGAAACGGGTAAGCATTCGAATATGTTATGTCGTCCTAACAGTCAGAGAAGTCAGCGAGGAGCACTGCGTCGGGTAAGATCGACTTACAAAGTCGAGGTGCAGCAATGTGTGGATGCGGAAGCAGCTGATGATAATTGTGAAACATCCGAGACCGAAGATGCCACTCAAAGCGACTTTCTGTTCCATCAAGTTAACGGGATGACTGCGAAGATGTTTATTGGTCATACTTACAGTCGCTCTCTTCATCTTCAGATGCCAGAGCGTTTTTAGGGGCAGACTCAAGATCATGAGATCGGTTATGATGTCGAGAACCCCGACACAGACGAACGCGGCTTTCTGATCGGCGCAATGCCCCGGAATTGAGTGATCCCAGTTGTACGTGAAAGGTGTGCAGAGGAGGAAGGCCGTTAGAACCACCATGAGGCCCCATGCTGCGCAGAATGCCATGACACTCCAAGCAACAATTCTGCTTCCGTTTTAGCAAGGCAAACCGGAAGCCAGGGATAGAAATGGTTACCTGAAAGGTCTTGCAGTTCCGAACAGACGGATGTAGAGCAAGCAGATCGAGCACTTGACGAGACCGTTCGAGAGTCCGAAGAATATCTGGAGGACAACGAGAATCTGTGTTCAGATCGTCAGTTTTATCCTCGCAACGGCCTGCTCAAGGGTAGTCTACTTACTTTCAACAGATTTACGATCCGCCTTGGATCAACATCCTGCGCGTGACGTCCAGCTCCGCCGTAAAGCACCTCCAACATGACGGAGACGCACATTACATAGACACAGAACAGTGCAGCAAAGATCGTGTAGTCATCCCAATTCAACGTTGCTCTTCTGAGGCGGCGGCCGATAACTCGAAGGATGACAGCAACCGACGCTAAATTCATGAAGGTAATTGCAACCGCGAATGCCGCGCTCGATCGAGCATTGTCCGGACCCTGTGCCTCGAGGGGAGCCGTGTTATCCATTGCTTGCCTTACAGACAGCTCGGGAATAAACATAGTGCTGGAAGGTAAATGGTTGCAATAAGTGTTCAACGCGGCGACAGCAGAGTGGAGGTGACACTGAGTAGCGGGAGTTTGTCATGCTAAGGTCGGGAATGGTAGATCTCGGGTGAATTTTGACGCGGTGATAGTGAAGTGAATGTGAATCTAAGGAAGTGCTAGGTCACGATGCTACCAGTACCGCTTGCTGGCTAACCGCCAACGACCTTCATAGGTTTTCGCACTTTTGAGAAGTAGAGTTCATTGAAAGAGTCCGTGATACATGGTAGAGCTCCTGACGTCCCGCATTTCATATCTCACGACAGCGAGCCATGGGATGAAAAGCTGGAAGAGCGCGGTAGGGCGCTGTGCACCGTCAGGCATATATTAGATCTCTCAACCTTCCAAGTGAGTGAAGGCACTCAGTTTGCGATCTTGCCCCATCTTTATTGCGCATGCAGTATTTCCATTGAGTTGATGGGTAGTTGCGATAGGTATTTGCCCTGGGTTCGTAAACCTAGGTAACTGAGCCATGCAGCATGGGTGCCGCACCAGACTGCGTAGGACTTATAGTTTGGATGGATGTCCTTCCATGTTAGCACCAGAAGTTATACTACATGTTGTCCAACAGGTGCTAAATCCATCTGGGTCACAACGTCGGTGATATGTGCCTAGGTACCATCTAGGCCCTGCGTCGATCACGGTGCGGGGCAAGTGTCACTGTCAAATGTCAAACGTCAAACGTCAAAACTTCCGTGTAACGTGCAAATCAACTACGTACCGTACCCTCCGCGCAACCATTCTCGCATCTACAATACTGTGAACTTAGCTCCCACAACTAAGCCCCGTATTGAACCTCGCTGGGGACTCGAACTGCTTTGCTCCTACATCGGGCAGAGCGATGACAAACGAAAAATTTCCGTTTATGGATGTAGAGTTTGTCAGGATGGCAACCACATCTCATCTGATAGGTCACGCATACTGTAAGTTTATGCCATCGGGTAGTAGCATCAGCTCCTCCATACTGTGCAACGGCTATATACGTGAGTCTCCCCCGCTTTGTTGTCGTCAATCATGCTAGTACCTGCTCAACATGAACAGGTTGAGCGTACGCTGGATCACAATCATTCTCCTGCTTCGCATAACCATCGGAGCACCTTTCAGCGAGCGAATTGCAGCCCAAGACCTTCTTGGCTCGCACTTTGGCGTCCCTGGCCAGCCTAATGGCATACCACAAACCTTTGACTATGTCGTCGTGGGCGGGGGGACAGCGGGCTTGACGATAGCTTCACGGTTGGCCGAGGACTGCAAGCATTCGGTTGCAGTGGTCGAGGCCGGCGGGTTCTACGAGTTCGACAATGGCAACATCAGCAGCATACCAGCGGACGCTGTATACTTTGGCGGCATGGACCCCTCGGATACGCAACCACTCGTTGATTGGAGCTACGTTACGGAGCCACAAGCGGTATGCTATGAGGAGACCCATCGTGCTGCGTTGCGGGGCTAAAGGTTGTTGTAGGGACTGGATGGACGGCAGCTGCACTACGCGCAGGGTAAAACCCTAGGCGGAGGGTCGGTGCACATTCAGGAACCTACACCCAGCCTTCGTTCTCTGTGCTGACAGTCTTATGACAGTTCCGCGAGGAATTTCATGACCTTCCACCGCAGCACAATTGGCGCATTCCAGAGGTGGGCCAACGAAGTGGACGACCAGAGCTATACATTTGACAATTTGTTGCCGTACTTTCAGAAGAGTGCCAACTTCACGCCCCCTAGAACCGACCTCCGTATCAAAAACGCTACGGCATCCTACAATTCCAGCGCCTTCAGCCCCACAGGTGGTCCGGTCCATGCATCATTTTCCAACTGGGCAAACTCCTTCTCAACCTGGGGCCGCTTAGGCTTGAAGTCGATTGGCATTGGGGAGGCCTCAGATTTCAATAGCGGGAAGCTGTTGGGCGCTCAGTTCACCACGAACACCATCAATCCCGATAACGGGGCACGCAGTTCTTCCGAGACCTCTTTCTTACGGAGAAGCATCCTGAATGGCTACCCACTCATTATTTTCAAGTCAACTTTAGCAAAGAAGATCCTCTTCGGCTCAAGCAACAATGCCACCGGCGTATCAGTGGAGACAGCTGGCTTGACATATAATCTTCATGCCAACAAAGAAGTCATTGTATCTGCTGGTACAGTGAGTTTGGAACTGCTTATTGAACTACCTGTGCCGCTGACCTCTTTTAGTTTCGGTCTCCTCAGCTTCTGATGGTATCTGGTATTGGCCCTGCGGAAACTCTAAACCAGCACAAAATACCCATAATTTCCAAGCTCGAAGGAGTTGGTCAAAACCTGTGGGACCATGTCGTATTCGGCCCCTCCTACAAAGTTGACCTCGTTACGCACTCGCAGCTCGGCCATGACCTTGCATTTGCCGGCGAGGCAGTGTCACAATACAACAGCCAGCCACCTACCGGGATCCTAACTAACGGCGGAGGCGACTTCCTTGCCTGGGAGAAGCTCCCTGCTGTTCTAAGACGCCAACAGTTATCACGCGCGAGCCGAGCAGCACTAGCCACTCTGCCCTCCGACTGGCCAGAAATTGAGTATCTGTTTCTGGACGCATACAATGGGCTGCAAAGAAACTTCATCTTGGGCGGTCCTCGCGACGGAAGCAACTATGGTACCGTTAGTGCTGGCCTGGTAGCGCCGTTCTCCCGTGGAAATGTTACGATCAATAGCACAGACACTAGCGACAATCCACTCATCAATCCAAACTGGCTCACGGACTCCACAGACGTCCAGCTCGCCGTGGCAGCCTTCAAACGTGCCCGTACCGTCTTCACCTCAGGTGCCATGGCGCCTATTCTTATCGGACAAGAGGCTTCACCCGGTCTGTCCGTACAAACGGATGAGCAGATACTCGCACACATAAAGAACTCCCTGGCTACTTTGTGGCATGCTTCTGCGACCTGCAAGATGGGTAAGTCGAGCGACAAGATGGCCGTCGTGGATACTCACGCTAGGGTTTTAGGGGTGACGGGATTGAGAGTGGTAGATGCTAGTGCTTTCCCGTTCCTGCCGCCTGGCCATCCTCAAAGTATGGTTTACTGTCTCGCTGAGAAGATTGCGGATTTGATCAAGAGAGGTGAGTAGATCTTTTAGGAGATATATGTTGGATGTACGGGACAGAAAGATTTTGGGTTCATAGATCACCGTAAATGGGTGTACCGCCTTGTTGCTTCAGTATATGGTACTATGGGAATGCTCTAATGAACTGTGACGAGTACACGTGTTCGTAATGGTTTGGGACATTGAGAGCATATGCAGTCTTGTCCCAGAAGTATACCATAGAGCAATGTCAAATGTTTAACTCTACGCCTTGTATTGAAGCGAAGCGAAGCGCACGCAAGACATCATTAGTACTGGGACACTCACACATCCCCCTGGTGATGTGATCAACAGTCTCTGGGGGACGCCCGTATCAATACGATAAGACAGCCTTAAACTGTCTGAGCCTATAACAGTGGATCGACGATTTTGTCTGCCATCTATTCTTCATTTTGTCACAAGGCGACCGCCAGTATCCTCATCGCATGTTTGAGGGCGTTTGAGCTCTCTTGGCGGGCCGGACCCATTGGACCCTTTTCGCCGTCCAGGTTTCTCATAGGGCTGGCTTACGTCCATCGAGGTCGAATGTTTTGTCAGAGGAGCTGCAACCCCGGCCTAAGAATAACCACGTCAGCAACATCAGCACTTGCGATCGCATATCGCACTGATTGTATGCTACTTGTACTGTTACTCAGTGTTACAAAATTGTCTGCGCATACCTCCGATTCCTCCTATTACTATCGATATATTTAATCCCAAAGTACCTTTGTGTAGGCAACCATTTCGCCCCTCTACTTTCCTTTTACCGCGCCGCGATGCGCATTTCGACGATACTCGGGCCGCTGGCCTTATCCTGTTTAGCATGGACACAGGCGCTACCACCCAGGAACTATGACCTATACGACTATTACGCACTGCACCTGGACCCTTTCTTACCACCGGCGGAAGTAGCCTCTCATCTCAGTGTTGAATATGAAGGCCAAATAGGGGCATTGAGGGACCATCACCTGTTTCGTTCACCCCGAAGACTCAACGATGTCGTAGAGGACGCTAGGCAAGAGCTGAGGAAGCGGAGGCGGAAAAGAGATGGGAGTCTTGAGAACAGTGTGCTGAATGGCATACGGTTAAATCAGAAGCAGAAAGTAAAGCCGAAGATGTGGAAGAGAGGCGTCATCCCAATGGAGAGGTCCAGGGCCGACATGGCCGGCGGGAAGATTCGAGTAGTAGACTCGGCGGTAGTGAAGCAGCAAGAGATTGCGAAGGCGTTGGATATACAAGACCCGATGTTTCTGGACCAATGGCATCTATACAACCCGGTGGATCGGCAACACTCGATCAATGTGACGGATGTGTGGATGCAGGGGATCACGGGCAAGAATGTCACTTCTGTGATTGTCGATGATGGTTTGGATATGGATAGTGAAGATTTGAAGTCGAACTACTTCGCGGATGGATCGTATGATTTCAATGATAGAGGAGACGAGCCGAAACCTAGACTAGCGGATGACAGGCATGGAACGAGATGCGCTGGGGAAGTGGCGGCTGCGAAAAACGACGTTTGTGGTGTTGGAGTTGCTTGGGACTCGAAGGTCGCTGGTATTCGGATTCTGTCAAAAGCAATTTCAGACGTGGATGAGGCGGAAGCTATGATATACAAGTTCCAGGATAACGAAATATACTCCTGCTCGTGGGGTCCACCAGACGACGGTCAGTCAATGGATGCACCTGGCATTTTGATCCAACGAGCAATGGTCACAGCTGTTCAGGAGGGCCGAGGAGGTCTGGGCACGATTTACGTCTTTGCGGCAGGAAACGGAGCAAATAATGACGACAATTGCAACTTTGATGGGTATACGAACAGCATCTACAGTGTGACAGTGGGAGCTATCGACCGCAAGGGCAATCATCCGTACTATTCCGAGAAATGTTCCGCCCAGCTGGTCGTGACTTACAGCAGTGGTAGTGGCGATGCTATACATACCACAGATGTTGGACAGAATCAATGCTACACTGGGCATGGAGGAACTTCTGCAGCCGGACCGCTCGCGGTGGGCGTGTACGCTCTTGTCCTGCAGGTCCGACCTGACCTGACTTGGAGGGACATCCAATGGCTCACAGTGTTGACTGCTGTACCAGTTAACTTAGAAGAGGGTGATTGGCAAAAGACACCACTTGGAAGAAGTTACAGCCATCAATATGGCTACGGCAAGATGGATGCGTGGGCCATTGTCGAAGCTGCTAAAACCTTTACCAACGTAAAGCCTCAAGCTTGGTACAAGTCGCCGTGGATGCATGTTCGCCATGCCGTTCCACAAGGAGACCAAGGGCTTGCTAGTACATTCGAAGTAACGGACGAGATGCTTCGGAAAGCCAACCTAGAAAGGTTAGAGCATGTTACTGTCACAATGAACGTCGAGCACACACGCCGTGGCGACCTGAGCGTAGAGCTTAGGAGTCCTAGCGGTATTGTTAGTCATATAAGCACCGACAGGCGAAGAGACACTGCGCGTGCTGGCTACGATGACTGGACATTCATGTCTGTCGCCCATTGGGGAGAACCAGGCGTTGGAACATGGACCGTCATAGTCAAAGATACGCATGTTAATGAACACAATGGCACCTTCGTAGACTGGAGGTTAATCCTCTGGGGCGAAAGTATTGACTCCGACAAGCAAAGCCTGCTACCTCTTCCTGGCGCTCACGATGACGATAATCACGATGAGGATATTACCACGTCCGTAGCACCACATACCACCAGTGTTACCGTCTCTACAAAGACCGATGCTCTCACGGAGAACCCGACTGATCATCCTAATCGACCCGTCAATGCCAAGCCCACTACAACAACTCCAACCAACCCTACGGATACACCTACAGCAACCGACTCCCTTGAACCCACTGCCATAACCACCGCCGAACCCACAGCCACCGCCACCTCTACCTCCGTCCCAGACTCCTTCCTCCCCTCCCCCTTCCCCACCTTCGGCGTCTCCAAACGCACCCAAGTCTGGATCTACGGCGCCGTGGTCCTCATCCT
The DNA here is from genome assembly GCA_021030975.1 of Lichenothelia convexa. NCBI lineage: Eukaryota > Fungi > Ascomycota > Dothideomycetes > Lichenotheliales > Lichenotheliaceae > Lichenothelia > Lichenothelia convexa. The sequence goes on along the minus strand of JAGFMK010000131.1, from coordinate 14,303 downwards.
CCTCTTCATCACCTCCCTATCAATCTACCTCTACTTAGCACGTCGCCGCCGGCTACGCAACTCGAGAGACGACTACGAGTTTGAGATGCTGGATGACCGGGATTTGGACGGCGCTGCGGGGGCCAGAGGTGGGAAGGGAGCGTTGAAGGGACGCAGGGCCGGGGAGCTGTATGATGCGTTTGCGGGGGAGAGCGATGAAGAGCTGTTTAGTGATGAGGAGGGGAGGTATAGGGATGAGGGGGAGGACAATGAGAGTGGGAAGGAGAGGATGGAGCATTTTGGTGGAGCGCGGGAGAAGCGGGGGCTTAAAGGGGGAGGAAGTGGGAGTGGGAGTGGGAGCGGAAGTGGGAGCGTGAGTGTGAGTGAGGAGAATGATGAGGGAAGGAGGTTAAGGACGTAGTCAATGCATCTCCATCATTGAGCGCCGACATGGGTAGTTGTCACGGTAGATCAATTGTAGATTTGGCGCATTATTTTTTGGCTTGGGCAGTCACGGATCACTGCATTTAGAGTCCTAGCTCTGGAGCCGCGTTACACTTTGGAGTCGTTGTCATATCGTTGTGCTAAGCATTCCTCTTTACATAGTGAAAAGCTGTTATGCTCCGCGGACGGAAAGAAAGTGCGTTGAATGTTTCACGGAAAGTCACGTGACCCATCGGAAAAGCGAATAAAGCTGCCTCTCCTCTGTCAGCCCGTGTTCTTCCCAGTTGATGTAACAAACACGCCGCAGCACGCAACGTGTATTTGTGATATCGGCTAAAGGGTGTAGTAATGAGAAATGCTAATGATTATGGCTTGGGTTGACCTGAATTGGGATGAGGAGCGGCTGGAGCTGTCACAGCAAGGCCCTGCATGAAGCCCGGCAACGAGGCTGTGAGATGTGAGCTGTGAGCCTCGCGGGAAAGAGACCTCAGCCGCCTTAGGCAAAGCTTCGAAGTCGCGGAGTTGAGATATCATGTTCGATCAATGCATCAGTTCGGATCGTGCGATGATTCTTGTGTAGGATTCGGAGCTCTCACTGCGCTTTTTGACTCCAGGATGGCCCCCTGGGGTGTGGTCGAGAACGATCTGTCAATTACTGTGAAAAGAATTTCGGCTGTCGTCACAGCGTGATAGAAGCGAGTTCAAAACATATCATCATGACACTACAGGATCTAGAGAGACAATATTAGAAAAGACAAGGTCTGAAGAAACGATGTCTATCAAGGCGAAGACTGGCGAGGCAGATCCCGGCAGGTCAGAAAGCGACAAAGGAAAGGCTCGTGAGAGCAAGTTCCACAATGGGAACCTTGAACTTGACAGCGCAGACGCTGAATGGTCCAACATCGACGAGTCGGATGAAGAGTACTGGCATGAAGACAACTCAAGCGCAGAAGCTAAGCACAGCTTTTTAGATCGGCTTTCATACTTCCCGACCGGGAAGCTTCGCCGTGTAGACAGGCAGGGACTCGACCTCAAGACACTCAAAAAGCTGAAAAGATGGGGCACCTGGAAAGGCAAATTCAGCGCCCAAGGCCAATATAAGTACACGTCATTACCAAAAGGAAGCGGGCAATCCATTCGCCTAGTGACCATAGAGCAAGGGGACACCGCTGTCATCCGGTGCTCGCTCAGGACCGTAATCCTGAATGACAATCCGACCTATTACTGTCTCTCATATACGTGGGGTAGTCCCTATTCGGACGAATTTAACCCCCTCCCGCCCGACGAAGCTAAAGAATATGATCTTGGACGCATTGTACCTATTCTCTGCGACGGTCGGATTCTGTACGTGACCAAAAACTTGCATGATGGTCTTTTGCAACTTCGCCGAGGGTACGCGACAGACTGTATATGGATCGATGCGATTTGCATTAATCAAGATGACCTGAACGAGCGTAGTCAGCAGGTCAATATTATGGGACAAATATACCAGGGAGCTGTCACTGTCATTGTGTGGCTTGGTGTAGCGTTCGAAGGATACGAAGGCGCTAAATTTTGCCTGAAGCTCGCCGACATTCCAAAGGACCAGTGGCCCGCTGCTCGCTCGGATCCTTCTTGTAGTGACAACCTGGGACTAGGAATATTCTCGGATGACCAACAGCACCTCGTACTGGTATTCTTGCACAGATCCTGGTTCAGCAGAGTTTGGGTTGTACAGGAAGCTGCTAAATCCAGAGAGATTGTCGTGTATCTTGGAGCCTCGAAACTAAGTTGGAAGAGGCTGTTCCAGTTCTCACTATTCAATCGAGAGACTGACCTTTTATGTAAAATTTCAAATTCGTTTGATTTCTTTGGAAACCTTGGACCTTATATGACACATACCACCGCTCAAATACGTAGGATACTCCATGCTTCAACGAACTGGGATGCTTCCCGTGTGGCTGGTGATGCTGTGCGTACTCTGCCCGGATTGATTGCCATGCAAGCATCAAATCCTCGTGATAAAGTGTTTGCTTTGACTGGTGTGCTTGATCCACAACGCATGTACCTTCCAGCTCCAGACTACGCGCAGCGTACGGATGTGGTTTATTTGGAAGCCAGTTTAGCTTTCATAAAAGCGTCCAAGAAGTTAGACCTGTTGAGCTATGTAGATGATAAATCCCGGCGTTGGATGGATCTTCCGTCATGGTCACTCGATTTCAGCAAGGAGTTCTATTGCACTGATACTATTCTCTCGCTTGCATCAAACCGAGCATGCGGATCGAGCTGCGTCTGGGCTCTCAGTCAGGAGCATTCATCGTCAAGTCGCGTGTTGTTTGTAGCTGGTTTCCGATTCGACCAAGTTGCTTCGATGGTTCCTAATACCGACGGCCTTTCTAATATCTTCCAAGTCATGACACACGAACTCAGTGCTATGAAGCGCTGCTATGTCACTGGCGGAAGCCCTCTGTCCGCGCTATGCAGTACTTTATGCGCTAAGCACATAGACGACTCAGAGGTATCGGAGAACTTGGCTGCCCTCTTTCGTGCTTACCTAATCCACTGGGGCTCTGAATACCTGGAAGCAGCGAAAGAAGCTCTCGCAGACCCAGTGTTCTTGACAAATTTAACGGATGCTGATGCCGCGTCCGCTCAAGCTATACCAAGCATATCCGACATCATTAATTATTTGGACGAGTTGCACAAGGAGGGAGGAGCCAAGCAACGCCGTGTAGAGCGTATCCATATTCTGCGACAGGCTCTCGTTTTCACGCAGAGGACAAGAGGCTGGTGGATGGGCAGAACTTTTTTCAAGACTATGAAAGGCTACATTGGCCTCGGTCCATTGTCTTCGCAACCAGGCGATGCTGTGTGGATCCTTGCAGGAGCCAAAGTTCCCTTTATTTTACGAGCAAAACACAATGGTCGCTATGAACTCATGGGCGAGGCATATGTTCACGGCATCATGCAAGGTGAAGCTGTCGGAGATGATACGGTCTGGGAAGAAATTGAACTCGAATAATCGACTCCGTACGCTTTTCAGCATCCCTCTTGCTTGCAAGCGATCATTTCCGAAGGCTTACCCTGACCTGAGCGAACCCCACCATGGCGACCAAACGCCTCACAGAGCGTATGCTCCATTTGAGAGTGCCGTCGAATTACCAAAACTCAGCCCAACAAACGCGACGCACGCGTTCGGGGGAGTCCATTTACCACCAACATGGCAGAAGCCGGGACACTCGCGCCGGGACCATGAGATATTAGCATCACAACTCCCTGCGAAGTTGACAGCGCAACTACAACGAGGCCATTCCAAGCTCGAAGCTATTGAAATACAAAATCTCAACATCAGCGACCCACACGGTAAACAAAAGACTACTGCAATGACTAGGGCATCGGAAAGGAGCGCGAGGTCTCCCAAATTCTCTCACTCTGCTCGGCTGCGTCGAGACTGAGGCCGACTTACCAAAGTGCGGACTGAAGAAAGGTGTTGTCTGTCACTGGATAGCACGATGAAACAATTGTAACATAACGGTTGTGAGGTTAATGCGTACAAGCGGGTCCCTTCAAAGTCATGATTTAAGCTGTTGAGGTATCCATGCATGTCTCGTTCCCGGTATATGTTGGTAGTGGGGCATATGAATAATAGCAGGAGGTAAGCACTGAATGAGGGATTAAAGGACACGCTGGCCAAGTTGTGATAATTCAAGTAAGGGTGAGTCACTTTTCTATAGCACGAGGCTGTCCCAGTCTGATAATATGAGAGCAATATGAGTAGACGGAGCCTTGAAGTTGGATATCTCGGCTGTTCTTCTACAGATCTAGTCTATCCCGTCTAATTTCTCAAATGAGGAGAACGGAGTTGCGTGGACGGGAGCGCTAGATGCAGGTCCTGTCAGCGCTAACCGCCTTGTTGAGTTATACTATGTACAGAAGAGTATCTTGGACTAGCGCGGAATAGCAAAATGCAGTCTTAGCAAATCAGGGCCAGAATCCCATGGGTCTATAACCGCCGATGTCTCCAAGACCAGATTGAACAGGCTACATCTCAAGACCGAACTCCAAACCATGCACAAAGATTTAGCTTGTTCTTGTAAAGGCATAGGTGCTCGAGGAAAACAGATAGCATGCGATATGGCACTCAGTGCAGTTGCTTCCATTCCCTAGTAATCCTTCATCGGACACCCCTTATCCACGCTATGCTCCTTCGTCTTCTGCGCAATCACCTCCCTCGTAAGCTTCATCAACTGCTCCCCCAGCTGCTCATTCTGCGACAGTTCGCTCCCCGGCTCCGGTATCGCCGGCGGGCAGATATACTCTCCGCTCTTCTCCGTCTTCGTCGCCGCATACATCGCGCTCACCGCACCTTGGAACTGATCCTTCTTAAATGGCTGAAGCCCGACGCTTACCGCATAGCCACCCAGCGGGTACGGCTCGTGGATATCGTGCGTTGACTGCTTCGTATCGACCAATCCGGGATGCACAGTGTTGACGAGGATGTTGGGGTATTGCGGGGTGAGATGGCGGGCTAGGTAGCGGGCGTAGAGCATGACGGCGAGTTTGCTGCGGCCGTACTGTGGGTTTGGGCCGTAGTCTTTGTTCATTTCTTGGAGCGACTCGAAGGTTGTGTGGGATGGAGCGCCCTGGTGTGCGTTGGAGCCAAGGGTGACAATCCGCACAGTGTTGCCGTTTGATGCCGTCTTCTTCATCAGAGGAAGGAGGTGCGAGTTGAGGATGACGTGCCCCATGTGGTTAAGAGCCATATGGCGGTCCACGCCATAGTCTGTGATCTGGGCAGTCATGATGCCACGGCCGGCATTGTTGATCATGATGTCTAGCCTGTCCGTGCTGTCCGCGATTTCCTTTGCAACCTTTGCAACCTGCAGCCAGTCCGACAGATCGCATTGTATCCACTTCGTCTTCTTCGCGGCATCTTCGCCAAGTTCTGACTTAATCGACTCAACGGCGCCGTCCACGACCTCTTTCCTGACGGACAGTATGAAGACCTTGGAAATGTTGTTGGAGAGGAGAGTATGTGTGCAACCATATCCAATGCCTTCTGATCCTCCAGTGACCACAGCAACCTTGGAGCTCAGGTCTGGTACTTCATTGAGTGAGAATTGGTGTTCTTTGGGTGCCAATTGATGCGCTGGACCCCCGAAATTTTCGGCGATTGCGTTCTTGATGCTTTGCATGACTGACGGAGAGATTCTTCGGCACGATTGGGAGAAGTTGCGGTGGAGAAGGAGTTTGAGCGACATGGAGAGTTGCATGGGTTTGAACGTGTCTTAAGGGACAACGAATGCCCCCTGCAAGACAGATCTGCTGTCAGATCTACCCCGGATCATGACGCAACCGCATATGGTGATGTCAGTCCAGTTCAGCCAGTATTTTTACGTGCAAACTGTTGCTAACTCAGCTTCTGCTTCTTGCATTGATTCATTGATAGTGATCAGCAACATCACATGCGATTGATGCTTTTTGGAGTGAGCGTATGAAAAGATGGCAGGCCTAAAGAGTTTTATTTCTGCTATGTCAGCAGACTTCGCCGCCACCCCTGCATATGCATCCTGTGGGGAGCGGGAGCGGGGAAGCAGGGGGCACGAATATCAAGGGGGCACAGATGCACCTTTTCGAGTTCTTTCTTCTGCTGCCTCGCCGTGCTCGTCTGCTCATCTTTCAGCTACTTGGGCAAGCGGAAGACCGCCTCGTACCACTCATCTATCACTTCGCTCCGTTCATCTGTCTTCCAAACATATAATCCCCTTCAACTTCTAATAAGGGCGAGAAGATATGAGAGTGCAAGCCTCCACAAACCAAGCTCAGGCTGAAGAGCGCTCATCAAAATACCAAGAATAGTCTGCTGCTAACAAACACATTACCAAGATGGGAGAATTCGTGTCGGTTCTTCCATTGCTCCACACCGGTGCGACACATGTGATAGTAGCAGCATCCACACAAACTCACATGACAGTATCACACTGAACGATGACCCGTATGAACAAACGTATTTGGGCAGGATTAGCCATGCTTCAGCGCGCCGGGATGAAAGTTCTGGGCATGTTGGGCGATGCCCATCAATGGTCATTTACAAAGATGGATGGCGAGATTGACAGCTTCGAAACGCACTGCAAGCTGCTCCATAAAATGGTCACAGACACTGGTCTTGACAGATTTGACCTTGACGAGAAAGAGCCGATGGCTTTGCCGTCTGTCATGCGGTTGATCAATCGCCACAAGCGGGACTTTGGGCGGGACTTCCTCATCACGGTGGCACCCGTCTCTACCGCGATGAGGAATCAGCAGAATCCTCTGAGTTCGATTATGAGGCATTGAAGAACGCCTTCTCTAGCAAAATCGCGTGGTACAACACGCAATCCTACTGTGGGTGGGGTTGCAGAAGAGTACGATAGACTACGAGAAGATCATCGCTCGCGGCTGGCCCGTGAACAAGATCGTCGTTGGTCGCGTGACCAATCCTGCGAATTGTGCGGGATGGGTCGAGGACAAACCTCTTATGAAGACGCTGACGGCATTGAAGAAGAAGTACCCCGACTTCGGCGGAGTTATGGGATGGGAATACTTCAACTCAATAACGGAAGAAGATGGTGAGGGGAGACCTTGGGTCCGGGCGGAGTGGAAGGCAAAGTTTTTGCATTATGATTCTACCTACGTTGATGACAGAGAAAATCATAGCGTTGTCAAGGGGCCGTTATCCAAAAGGTAGCACCTTCTCCCGTTGCATTAAGATACCCACCCGCGAAAAGTTCCTCTCAAGCTATGATACTATTCTGGTAGTGCCTGAGCGTGCGCGCTCTCAGAGGACATGTGAGAAAATCAGATTAACCTGGACAGCGAAACTAAAGTTACAACTCCTTCGCTATCAAAGACCCCGCGAAAATTATTCTAGTCTCTGAAGTGCTTCACGCTTCTGGTTGTGCCGCTCTAACCAATACTCCAACGTCACGGTTGGTTAGTCCAGCTACCTTGTCGCTCATTGGTGCATCCAGTCCTCGTCTGGGCAACAGCTCCCCATGCTCTCCCTCAGTCACTCAATAATAACTCCGCCCAGAGCCTTTGAGGATGCAGGTGTGGTTCCAAACAAAACGCTCAATTTGGCGTTATTGTCTTGGTGGGTTGTCGAGAACATCTCTGTCGTTCGAGGTCTCGTTCAATGCCCCCCCTCTCAAGTAGAAGCCTCGTGAGTTCTTCCTTTTGGTGTCGACTTGCTCGGTGCAAGGAAGTGTGGCCTGTAGAGTCTCTCGAATCCACGTCAACGCCGGCGCCTAGGAGGAGTTCCACTGCCGGCACATGTCCACGTTCCACAGCAATGAACAAAGCGGTCGCACCAACATCGCGCTGCTCCCCGTTGAAGTTGAGTCGTCCCTGCTCCACCACCTGCTGAATTTTATTGGCGTCACCATAGTCAGCAGCCAACAGCAATCTGACGCCGTCCCACTCAGCGTTCAATGCGGGCAAAGGGGCAGCGTGCCTGGCCCTGAATGCGATGTCTTTCACTAAAAAGTCCCATTTTCTCTCCGTGACGAGCAAAAGCAGCTCGCGTCCGCGCTGAGTTCTCAAGTCAACGGTTGCGCAGAAGTTGGCGAGAACTTGAGCGACGTTTGCGAAGCCTTTCTCGATCGCTAATCCCAAGGGCGTGTTGCCGCTCTCATCCGCAGCATTAACATCGGGACAGTGATGCAATACCATAGCGGCTACCTTCTCAAGCCCCATGTACGCCGCAAGATGTAGTGGTGTTACTCCATGCGCAAAGCTTGGCTCAGCATCAGCGGTTTCATGTTGTACGTCATCGCTGTCCATCTCACTCGTAGACTGGAATGGCGCCGGTAAGATCGGTGTTCCATTCTTGAGCATCTCACCGGAGGAGTAGGAATCCGATCCCATTACATTAGCACTGTCTAGCAACGCAAGTAGCGGGCCCCTTTTGGCAGGCTCCGAGAGCAGCTGGCAGATTGTTTCTAGGGTGGATTGCTCTAGCGCTTCCTCGGGGGTCTGTCTTGCATGATCCGCCATATAGCGTGCCGCATACCTTGCGAAAGGGTACTGGCGAAGAATTGTGCCAACGTCTGCATCCCTAAGATTGTCCAGGGCAAGATATGTAGCGCAAGTCGTCGTGATGCTTGCGGGGAAGCTCGCGAGCACTGCAGACTGTGTTCGCTCGAAGTATTCCTTCGTGGTATAATGAGCCCAATTCACCGTATTCGTTCTTTGATCCACCATAACCAAGCCGGCACAGAATGATGTAATAATAGCGCTATCGGAGATACGCGTTGCTTCAAGCTCCGTATCTCCAGATCTGATTGCCAGCGCATGGTGAAGTTCCTCGAGAGACAAGGGTCGCAGCGCATGACGGAGCCAGGCAAGTACGCCAAAAGCAAAATCACACCTTCGTTGCCCTCGATCTTTGATTCGTTGCAAGGCTCCATCGTACAAGGCGTCGAGTGTGGTTGGAATGGTCTCCAATTGCTTGACTAGATCTTCGATCGAGAACATCACAGCATCTTCCAGGGCCTCAACGTGCAACCGGGCGAGATGAAACCTAGAGGTTTAACGTGTCAGCATCGCCGCTGTCATCTAGCGGGAAGCAGACCAGAAGGCAATGAAGGACTTACATGTTGTCTGCCATTTTCACGACTCCTTCCTTGATGTCCTTACGCATTGTTGGTGAGCTCTGCACGACTTTTTGAAGGGTTCCACCCTCACGAATCTGGCGGTCTATGAAGAGCTCAATATCCGATCTATGAGCCTTGATCTCAAACTGCTCGAAGTCCTCAAGTTGCTCTCGGATGCTACCGAGGTATCGGGACGTTATGAGGATGTGTGTTCTTTCATCAAGTTGTCGAAGTCGGTAAATCAGTCCCCGCTGAGTTCGGTCATCGCACTCATCAAAACCATCGACAACTATCATGGTCCTTGAACGTGTTCTGATTGTGGCCTTTAATGCGTCTGTAAGGTCGCGGGCCAATACCGACTTTCCATTTCGGAGAAGTTGGTAGAGGTCTTTTAAACCGTCTGGAATGGTGTTCTGTTCTTGGATTATTTGCCTCAATAGCTTTGCGAGGAGATCCTCTAAGGCCTGCTCCGAGTTCTTGTACTTGAGATATAAGGCAGCAACGGCAATTCCTGCAGAAGTGTTGCGTGCAGCGTTCGTTTGCTGGCAACGGAGGTGATCGACGATGATTGATCTATACATGCGTTAGTACAGATAAGTGGAAGTACTGGCAGTATCGTGATACGTACGCAAGAACCGTCTTTCCAGCACCAGCTGTTCGCGCATGTCAGCGATGTTAGCGATCGTCGAAGTTATCGGATGACTTACGCATACCCCAGCACCATAGGTATTTGCGATTGCCGTTTTCCCATTCTTTGAATTTCTCGGACGTGAGCAACCACTTGCCGGATCCATCTGCTGCTTCCATCGAATTCATTTGGTGCGCATCGACTATCTGGAATGGGGGCAGCAAAGCTAGAAATGATGACATCTGCTTTCGATTGAGCCCTAAAATGGGTTAGCACACACCAACTGTAAGCTACCGCGTGTAGCACAGACCTTCTTGTTGCTCTCTATTTATCCCTTCGAGTACCACTCTACATTCCAAAGGCTTAGTCAATTCCAAACAACAACTGAAGAATGATTGACAAAGAGAAATGCCGGCGTCAAAGAAGTACCGAGGTCGAGGCAGACTTACCGTCGATCAGCATCTAATAATGTATTGGCAATTTGCTGCAAGCGGCCCAGGCGATGAACGATTGACTCCGCTTTGTACTTTCCTCGTGGCAGCGTTGCCACTGTGAGAATGGCACGGAGGCGACTCTCCGTTTTCAACCCTCCGGTGATGGCATTCATCCTCAGCAAATGGGCCAACTCCTGATAAGCTTCCTGGAATTGTGTGAAAACTTCGTCCATATCGTTTCGCCATTTTTCATCTATACTTCGGTTTTGAGCTCGGTCCCGAAGCTCTACGAGAAGCCTATAATGCACACGAGCTTCTTTCGCCATGGATGTGCGATAAGCACAAGCATCTTTTGCGTCCTCGACAACACTGATGATAAAGCAAATGGTTCGCAGTGTTACATCAACGAAGGTTAGGGCGTACGCACCCGTAGTTAGTGGATCGAACGGCATCTCACGGACAACGATTGTGATCTTTTCGAACAGCAATAACTCAACGTTCGTTTCAAGCGTGCACACGGACTGTTAATACAGATGTCCCTTATATCAATCACTAGACCCCCACCGGGGGGTCCATAGCTTAGTTTAAGAGTGAGTTTTGAGACAGGGAGACGAGACCTTGTTCACTCACGCAATGGCTTCCTGTGGCAGTCACATTCATGGATCTAACACAATCATGCAGTGTCGTAGACCTATCTGAAGGGACCCGCAGGCGGTGTCGGACTGAGACAGGGCAAGACTGAGACAGCACGAGGAAGAATGAATAACAGGATCGAAGGCTGGATGTATCAAGTACATCGTTGGAGTCAATGCCGCGCCACTCCTTAGATATGACCTAAAGATCGATGTACCAAATGCCATCAAGAAGCCTTGAACAATTGACCTTCCAGGGGGTGAGTCTGCGAGTCTTTCAATGTACTATAGCAGAGCAGAGGAGTCACTTGCGGCTCCAGCATCTTAGACATTGCGAAGCGCAATAGACTTCCTGGGCTATCCCGAGACTATGTGTGAGACATTCTCATGTGCGCTCGGAGTTCTCATTGTGCTATGGGGACAGACGGATAAATTTAGTTGGTTCCGGGTGTTCAATTGGATAGTTGGTTCGCTCAAAGACCAGCCACACAGTTGATTAACAGACGGATGAACTGTCTTAAGGATCTAGGTATTGTCCAAACTGCTTCGACGATAACCTCGCTGGCACGCAAGGTCCAGCCTGAGGGCTGTTGTCAACAGGCAAGTTACTTACAGTGGACCCTTCAGGTTAAGACACATCCTCTATCGCGACGGTCAGATGGTGTTGCGAGCACAAACAAGGTTGTGGTCCACCATTTATGACATGTTACCCTGACATGTAGCCTCGCTCGCTTCCAAGAATTAGGACGATACTTTTTGCGTTGGTATTTGCGGCCATAACTCAGCGACCTTGACGATTTCCCATGTAGATCAGCTATGGACATTGACTTCGTAAAAGCTCCACTCTGCATGCCGGTGCCCACAGGCTGACACGTAGCCACCAGAGCCGTGCTATATTCGTACCCTCTCCAAGGCATGTAAGAGTCAAGAGTTGAAGGGACGTTGCCTCCAGCACGATGTATATTAATGCAACGAAGCTTTGATGTCAGCCAACCGCTCGCAGCGAGCAGAGAGGACGGATTGCGGGCGCTTATAAGGAACTTGGACGAGCATCATGCTCAAGTCAGGTGAGCTGCAGAAGGACGTGAGCTTACATTCTCCCCTCTCACGCTGTTCATTGAGATGCTTCAATGTTCGTTCGCTAACATGAGTCGAATTGAAATGGCAGAGGAAATATGATCGCATTAGCGGCCGATTACTCGAAAGCCCTCCCTACAACCTTCGACAATGCTCCAAGCTCCGAACCTAGCAATGCCTCATACTTGATATCGTCGCTTTCCGCACCCTTCAAAGGCGACTCTAAGGACGATCCTGCTCTGCGACCTGGCCAGAAACTTCCAAGCGCTCATACGGCATCCACGGATACCGCTAGAAGAGATGGAAACGAATACGTACGGCTAGTGAGACGGACTTTAAGTGAGTTGGAGGAGTACGATAAGCGGGCTGCTCAAACAAGAGCTTTCTATGAAGGAGAATTGGGGAGAATGGGCGCTAGCGTCATTCCCGACACCCAGCCACGAAGTCTAAGAGGAGCTGCGCAAATCGACGGAAGCCTCGTCAATCCGCAACAAGGTGAACCAATGGAAGGCGTGACCAGAAGCCTAGATCCACGACTGCGCAGACCTTCGATTACGGAGCCAGCTGCGGGTGTATCGCGAATCAGCAATGGCGAGACGCAAGCGCGAACCGCAGTAAACACTGGCACAACTGAGGCGAGCAATGGGATACACCAGCCTAGCCCGCGGGATCCACGATTAAGACGGGCATAACCTGGAGGGAGCAAGCACACAATGGGTCAGAGCGCCCTGCATGGTTACACAGTTACCTTTCGCCACGAGCAAGCGTCAGGCAGAATAGAACGGCGAGCAGAGCACCGAATGACAATTTGCAACGTTCTCAAGCCAAGATATCATATGAGACATGAGTATAGATGTTCTAAAACTGGATTGCGGAGCGAAATGTACCGAAGCTCGGATGCTCATACGACAGCTGGATGGTGGTAGTAGTCTACGTCGATGTCTTAATGCTCCAGGCGCGCAGAGATAGTGGCTTGGGGTGTTCTAGCTGGGATAGCATATGGCTTCGTAGCCCTCTACTCAGCATTCGAGGAAGCCCTCAAGAAGACACTTGAGGCAATCTGCATACAGCGCTCCATCCGAGCGTTGTTTAATGCCGATCTGCCCATTCCAGCAACTTGTTAACTCTGTCAGCTCATTTCAGGCGCCGCCGGACGGCTCAGAATTTTATATTCTAGGGGTGGCCAAACTGTTCGTTCGTCCAAGAACCAGAGTGAGCTGTTTAATGCACTTAGCGAAACGCAGCGGGCGAAGGCCTCATAGTTGAAGCATCAAGACCGAGTTACCAATAATCATGATTGTTTAAATCAAGTCAAGTCTTGCAGCTCATGTTTCCCTTATTCTGTTTGCGGCTGCAGCATGTGACGACGTGGCGTAGCACAGTGGCGGTGCATCTCGTAGCCCAGCCACCGACGCAGAGCTCGAGCATCATCAGTTTATCTACCTGGTAACCCTCTCTTGGCCTTTTGCTTTTCAGTCCCCCCAAGCCAAGTTCGCTTCTTAATACAGCTCGAGCGCATTATCTTTTCCTGCCGCACACATTTGCAGTACTCCCAAACTTCACCCAAACTCCTCTCCTCAAACAACACCACCATGTCAGACTTTGCCCCTCCATCAGTACGTCGCCCTGTTCACAGTCTCCACAATCTTCCCAATCCTACCTCTCCCAAGGCAAAGCTCAAACTAACATACGCCCACAATACAGACCCCTCCGCCACCCAAAGTCCCCGAAGGGTGGAAAGCCGTCTGGAACAGCCAGTACAACGAGTACTTCTACGTCAACACCTACACCAAGCAATCGCAATGGGACAAACCCACCGAGCCCGTCTATCCCCCCGGCGAACACGCACTTGCTCCACCCGGCCCACCACCTCCCCCATCCTACGCCTCCGGCGACCATAGAGATGTCGGACCCGACAAGAAATCACCTGCTGGACCTGGCGCAGCATACAGCAGCAACAACCCCTACGGCGGACCAGGTGCAGGATCACCGAGCATATCCGAAGACGAGCGCTACGCGCGCCAGCTGCAAGCCGAAGAGGAAGCCCGCGCTCACGCGTCTCCGAAAACGGGTGATCGAGGCCACGCAGATACCTACTACGGAGCTGGCGGTGCAACAGCAGCAGGAGGGCACTCGACGTCGAGCTACGACCAGCCGCTGCCTCCTCGCCCAGCAGACAACAGGTCTAAAGGTGGGCTGTTCAGCAAGCTGACGGATAAGTTGGCTGGCAAGTCCAGCAACTACCCTCCGCCAGGGCAGGTCCAGGCGCAATATGGCGCGCGACCGTACGGCGCACCACCGCAGGCTGGGTATGGGCAGCAGCCAATGTACGGAGCGCAGCCGATGTACGGCCAACAGCCTATGTACGGACAGCAGCCGATGTATGGAGGAGGGATGATGGGCGGTGGGGGGATGATGGGACCAGGGATGATGGGCGGAGGAGGGATGATGGGAGGAGGGTATGGTGCGCCGGGGCGTAGGCCAGGAGGAGGCGGGC